>WSFP011337362.1:0-37860 GCA_009831015.1 Picea engelmannii | reverse complement strand
GATATCTTGCGACCATTCACCAATACTTTTGTAGTGGTGTATCTGGATGACATTCTCATTTACAACAAGACTTGGGTTGAACACTTGCAACATATTCAATAGGTTCTGCACACCCTGCGGCAACACAAGCTATATGCCAACTTGGAAAAATGCTCCTTCGGCATGGACAAGGTCCATTACTTAGGATACATAATTGATTAGCATGGCATACCTATGGATCCAGCCAAGATCCAAGTCATCCGTGACTGGCCAGCCCTAACCACACTCACTGAGCTTCGGAGCTTCTTGGGCCTTGCCAATTTCTAATGCAGGTTCATGTTGGGATTCTCCCATATTGCATGGGCCCTCAGCCAAATAACGAGGGGTGTTGGTAAGGTGAAATTTGCATGGGGCCGGTCCCAACAACAAACATTCGATAATTTGAAGCAGCGCTTGTGCTCAGCCCCATTACTTTCACTACGAGACGTGCAACAACCCTTTTAGATCGAGACAGATGCTTCAGATTATGTGGTGGGCATCGTTCTCACACGTCCACCACATGGCCTATCATAGTGAGATGCTATCAGATGTTGTCCGTAAGTACCCTACTTACGACAAAGAAATGTACTCCATTGTACAAGCCTGTTGCTAGTGGAAACATTACATTCTTGGGAAGGAGACAATCATTCACATTGATCATAAGCCATTGCAGTTCATGCAGACACAAGGAAAATTGCAGAATGATCACCATCAAAAGTTGTCCACATACTTGCAGCAATTCCACCTCAACATCAAGAATAAAACATGAAGCACCAATCGCGTCATTGATTTCCTCAGCAAACCGCCAGTCACGGCACTCACCACGGTGCTAGACTCCTGTGGCCAGGAGACCTCTGGATGGCCCCAAATTTATGAGACATACCCAGACTTTGCCACCACTTACCAAATGTTGGGTGCAAACACAGTTGTCAATAATTTCCATCTCTAGGATGGGTTTTTGTGTCATTTGGGCCTTATCTGTGTTCCATCAAGCAAGCGAGTGAAGCTGATCTGGGAATCCCACTACAGTTGGGTGGCAGGACACTTCGATGTCAAAAATACAATGGCGATGCTACAGAAACATTTCTACTGGCCGAAACTTTGACAGGAGGTCAGCAAGTATATCAGGTCCTGCACTGCCTGCGTTATTTTCAAACCGACTACTAAGAAACAGAGCATGTACACTCCTCTTCCTACTCCTGATAGGCCATTGGAATTCATCTCAATGGACTACATGTTGGGCCTCCCATCCACCAACCGGGGAAATGACTGTGTTTTTGTGGTTGTTGATCGCTTTTCTAAGATGGCGATTATGGTTGCCTGCAAGAAGAACATCATAGCAGAGACCACTGCCAAGATCTTCTTTGAACGAGTCTGGGTACATTTTGGAATCCCACAAACCATTGTCTCATATCGAGATAGTAGATTTCTCAACACATTATGGTCGAGCCTCTGGTCACTGCTGGACACCAAGCTCACCAAATCCATGGCCTTCCACCCCCAGACAGATGGCCAAACCGAGGTCATAAATCAAATGATTGTGCATATCCTTCACATGTATAATTCAAAGCACCCTTGCACATGGGATGAGAGCCTTCCCTATGTCCAACATATCTACAATCGAGCCCTACATAGCTCAACCGACCACATCCCCTTTCGGGTGGGGTTGGGATTCCAACCATTGGCTCCCATAGATGTTGCACTTCCCCTTGTAGTCACCTCGACCAACTCATCTCCTGCTCCAACTGAAGCTGACAAAGCCACTCGGTTCATTGAGCAGATCCAGCACATTTCCCAAAAGGTTCAGGATATCCTACATAAGTCCAATGACAAGTACAAGCAACGCCATGATCAACATTGGGTGCCACATAAGTTTCAGGTGGGCGACAAAGTTTGGTTGCACTTGCAAAAAGAATGCCTTACAGGACCCCATAGGAAGCTTCACCCACTCCATTATGGTCTGTACACCGTCACCAAGGCCATGGGGGATAATGATTTTGAGCTCAACATTCCTCCTTTCCTTGGCCTGCACCCAGTGTTCAACGTGGATCTCCTTCACCCTTATTTCCCACCATTATTGGACACCTCAGACGTAGCAGAACAACTGAAACCAATAGATCTCAACCCTGAATACATACAAAAATCATCCACTGATCATATTGTGGACACACATATCAAGGTCACTCGACAACAAAGGATCCATCTTTATTGAGTCGTCAAAGCCAGGCAACTCCTGCACCAAGGCAAGTGGCTCACCCGGGGCCAAATTCAGTAGAAGTTTTCTCATATGATGGGGGAAATAAATGCAATGGAGACCATTTCTTCCTAAGGAGGGAGGATTGATCTAGGTGGATATCGGTGGCCACCCACCTTTTCCAACTGCCTCAAAACAATTTTCTGGCAATTTTGGCAATTTACTATTTTTAGCAGTTTTAACTTTCGGGGCCATTTTGAGGGCCTAAATGAAATTTTTTTGGGATCGAGCTTCTCAATAATATTTGAAGGCATGATTGATCCCCCAAAATTAATATTCTCGACAATACCTTTCCAACGGGATATCATACACCTAAAACGAAGATCGTATGCAAAAGTTACGACCCTGGGAAGTTGATGTACTAACTTACCCAGACGAGGCCCACATGACTTTTGGCGCTACATTTCCTAGGGTTAGGTTTATGGATGTATAGGGTTTTTGACATTCCTGTTTATTGTAAAAATGCCTTCAGATCCTCATTGTAATCATCTTCTTGCGAATGAGTGCAATCGTCACATCTCTTCTCAGAGATAAGCCACCACCATTACAGCAAGCTTGTTTCCGTTGCATTTTACAGTTTTAGCTTATTTCCTTATTGAATAGAAAACTAGTTTTAGTGTATCTCTGTTATTTTGTGTTAAGCACCTGTTAATAATCTGTAGTCATTTTGTTCTGCTCATAAAGTATGGATCAATATTGGAAGGAAAAACAATCATTGTTGAAGTTGAAATAGTTGATGCTTCGCTAGACTACAATCTTCTCTTGGGACGTAGTTGGGTCTATGCCATATCTACCGTAGTTTCTACCTTGTTCCATGTACTATGATTTCCCCATCAAGGAAAAATAGTTACAGTTGACCAACTTTCCTTTTTAAATTTTGATTTGTGCGTTGGTGGTGTACCTTTTGTAGAGAACATCTTGTCCTCCTCCTATGAGAATGTTGGTGTGGGTCTTTTAAAAGATTCAGCGTTAATAGGAAATTTTCCACTCCCACCACCCAACATTTATCCTTCTGTCCCCCAAATCAATATGATTTCAACCAGTATTGGTAAATCCCTTGGTTCATATGATCCATGGGTAATTCCTACTCCAAATGAATATGATAATTACGACAATCGAATGCCACTTAGCCTAGTGGAGTTGAATTATGAAGCCATCCAATCTACCTTTGCATCTACTTATAATGTATATGATCAAATGAGTCCAATCTTAGATAAGTATTCTCACTCTATATATATTACCTCCCTCACTTCCCCTGATCCTTTCAATGATAATTTTCCCAATGATGAAGGTATCATGGAGGTTATGTCCTTAGAGGAAACTCCATGGGATGATGGACATCATCGTTCCTCCTGTTTTCTTAAACCTGAACTCGAGACTCATTCTACGGTATCTCATGATCCTCCCATTCCAATCCTCCCTTGTGATATTTTATCTTAGGGGAATTTGGGAGTCATTTATGATATCATTCCTATTGATATTTCAATCAAACTTGGAATCGTGGAAAACATTCATATCGATGCTTCTTATTCTCCTAAAGAAATTAACGTTTATAGAGAACTTTTCAAATAATTCCGTGACATTTTTGCTTGGTCCTAAAAATAAATGCCCGGGATCGACCCGAATATTGTAGTTCATGAGATTAATATATATCCTAAAGCCAAGCATGTCCGGTAAAAGCTTCGTCTAGTTCACCCTAGAAAAGTCGTTGCTTTCAAAATGGAAGTTGAAAAACTTCTTAAAGCAGGTTTCATCTATCTAGTATCTCTTACTGATTGGGTTTCAAATATTGTTTCGGTCAACAAGAAACAAGGTATGATTCATGTATGTGTTGATTACCATGATATCAATAGGGATTACCCTAAAGATAATTACGTGACTCCTTTCGTTGACTAGATCGTTGATGATTGTGAGAACAGTGAAATTTTCTCCTTTATGGATGGTTTCTCGGGTTATAATCAAATTAACATACTTCCTTCAGAACAACATAAAATTGCTTTCATATGTCCTTGGGGTACCTTTGCTTATAAAAAACTCCCTTTTGGACTTAAAAATGTTGATGCTACTTTTCAAAGAGCTATGTCCTACGCTTTTCATGATATTAAGCATATTGTTCAACCATATCTTGACAATTTACATGCACATTCTATTCGACCATCAAGATCATTTAGCCCATCTTCGTACAATTTTCCTCAGATGTTAGTTCTACAATATTCACTTAAATCCACATAAATGTGTTTTTTGTGTGGAATCGGGACGTCTCCTCAGTTTTATTATTTCCAAGCAAGGGATCCATGTTGACCATTTGAATATTGAGGCTATTGTTAATATTCCTCCTCCTTCAACATTACACCAACTCCAAAGTTTGCAAGGGAAGGCAAACATTTTGCATCGATTCATTCCTCACTATGCAAAAATAATTAAAGGCTTCATTCGTCTACTTAAGAAAGGGGTTCCTTTTATATGGGAAGACGTTGCTCAAAAATCCTTTGAGGCTCTAAAACATGTGTTAACCCATACATATTTATTACACCCCCCTGATTATAGCCATGCCTACTTTATATACCTTACTGCTTTCGAAAATACCATTGCTATGGTACGAGTTCAATATGATAATTCACACGACAAACATGTGATTTACTATCTGAGTAAAACCCTTGCTCCAACCGAGGTCAAATACTCACATGTGGAAAATTTGGCTTTGGTTGTTGTTCAAACAGTCCAACGTTTTCATCATTATATTCTCCTTCGCAAAACTATTGTTCTTTTTTATTGTAACCACATGCAACATATCTCGACCCGTCGGGTTCTTGGGGGGAAATATTCCAAATGGATTGTCATCCTACAGGAATTTGATTTAGAATTCGAAAGAGACAAATCTAAGAAATCCTTAGGTTTTGCGGAGTTGATTTGTGACCTTCCTTCTCCTGCAACAGAGAGTTTGAAAGAAGAGACCATCCCTGATGAATCACTTTTTCTAATCAACTCTTCTGACCCGTGGTGTGGGGATATTATCACCTATCTCCACACTCAAACCTTTCGGCCAGATTTGTCTAGTACATACGGTCGTCGTATTCAATACCAAGCTCACCAATATATCATTATTTTTTATACCCTTTATCGTCACAGTATCGATTCTATTTTTCAACAATGTCTAACACACAAAGAATACAAAAGAGCACTTAATGATTTCCATGTTGGTGCGTGTGGTGGTCATATGTCTGGATATTCCACTGCACAAAATATTTTGAGGGAAAGATAATTTTGGCCATCCATATTTAAATATTGTATTCGTGCAATTCAAAAATGTCATGCGTGCCAAATTTATAATTGCAAATCCCATGCACCTCCTGCTCCTCTTCATCCTGTAGTTTCTCCTGGTCCATTTTCTAAATGGGGAATTGACTTCATTACATGTACCCTTCACTCGGTTGAGGGGCATGGATACATCATTATTGCCATGGATTATTTCACTAAAGGGGTCGAGGTGATTCCTACATTCAATAATACCAGGAAAACTGCAACACTTTTTGTTTTTAACCACATTATCACTCGTTTTGGTGTGCCCCAAGCTATTGTCACTGATCATGGCACTCATTTTCACAATCATATGATGGTGGAATTAACGTACAAGTTGGGTTTACAACATGAAAACTCAACTCCTTATTACTCGCAGGCCAACGGTCCAGTCGAAGCTACCAATAAAACTTTGACCACTATGCTTCGTAGGATGATAGGGATTCATAAGATGAATTAGCATACTTTGTTATTTTCAGCGTTATGGGAATATCGTACTTCAGTTAAAACGACCACATTTTTCACTCCATTTCAACTTGTTTATGGTTTACAAGTTGTGTTGCCTATCGAGTGTGAAATACCATCCTTAAAACTAGTTATCGAATTACTTCCTAACACAACGATTGAGGAAGAACACTTTTTGCATTTGACTCAACTAGATGAAAATCATCGTGATGTCGCTTTGGATAACGAAACTCATAAGAAATGTTTCAAAGCTCAGTATGACAAGACTATTAAAACTCATGTTTTTTCTGAAGGTAACTTGGTCCTTTTATATGATTAGGATCGAGATATTCTAGGAGAAGGTAAATTCGAACCTTTATGGCATGGCCCTTACATTGTCAAACGTGTCTTAGAAAAAGGGGCTTATGAGTTAGTCGATTATGATGGTGTTCCTTTGGGTGAGCCTCGGAAAGAGATTTACCTTAAAAATTACTATGCTTAGAGTCATTATGCATTCGTGCTTTGTATATATTGTACCATTATTTGGTGTGACCTTCTTTTTTAAATTATTACGCATTTTTTGTTTGCTTCTTATCATGATTCGTGCTTGGTTTGAATATGTTAACATCCTCTCTACCTCATGTGGGATTTTCTGATGGTGCTAGTTGTAGTACTCAGAACCTCGCATCTGCTGCGTGGGCTATCTATACCCCCACTGACGAGTTGATGTGTTTACATGGCATATGTCTTGGTCGCACAACTAATAATATTGCAGAATGTAGTGCAATAATTGAACTATTATCCGAAGCCATTTCACTTGGAATTCATCGTTTGGTTGTCTAATTGGATTCTCAACTTGTGGTACAACAATTGGCTAACATTTATTCTATTAGAAACCCCACACTCTTAAAGATATTTTTACGAGTACGCCTCTTGGAAAGGAATTTTGATTATTTAGAATATCAACACATTCTAAGATATTTAAACACGCTTACATATGCTTTAGCAAATTATGTGTTATATAGACATTTACGTCATTTATAAAAACACATACACATTGTACACACCATAAGAACATAAATAGAAATCATTTTTGTATTAAATATTTTCAAAAAGATTGTTTTTCAAAAAAGATTACAAAAAGTATCGAAGCTTGTAGCTTTCGAAATCATAAATGATGATGGTCAACATGACCACTAATAGATATTAATGATGGTGCTCATGGTAGCACACTACCGCTTGAGCCAACCATTGAAGAAGATGGGCTATCCATCCTGAAACTCCGACAGTGTGGAGCTGGACCCCACACGAAAAATCGTCAATCTGTATATCTGGGATATCCATAGTCAACCTCTAGAGGTTGTGCTCGATCTCTCTAATCTCTTCATCAAACTCTTGGTCTCATACGACCATGACATCGATATCACCCTGTCATTGGATAGGTGAATCCCCATAGTGTCTCGGTTGACCAATGTCTGCAATTTGAAATCTAGTTAGCTACCATACAAATAAAAATACATATAACATTTAAAGAAAAATATTTTTTCTTTATTTTTACCTGCATCACCCCACTAGTGCCCTTCTGGGAGAACAAGATCTGGGTATCCTTGGAAGTTTACCCCTGTATATACATAATCCTCAATCATAATGAGTTGGGTATTCAACCATTTGAAGAAGGAATAGTCATAAGATACACTTGGTCCACCACCATGGCAGGCTATCATCTCTACCCACCTCTTCATACGTGGATCTCATGGGTTGGGATCCTCTTTCCATTATTTTCTCTAAAGACGCATGGTAGGAACTCTCTCCAATAAAAAGGACATCAAAATGGATCCATATCCAAATTGTTTCAACCGACCAATTTACACTTGGTTAGTTGATCCTTCATGTTTTCCAACAATCCCTTACACCAGTTAAACACGGTAGGGTCCATACAGTCAATACCGTACTACATCTTAGTGTTGTATCCAAATGGAATTCTTGACTCCCAACCACCGGTACAATGTTAAATAATATTGTCCTTAAAGGGAGATCTCTCACATCACAGATTGGGATCTTTCTGTTGCCTTTACTAGCTCCTGAAAAACAATGGTCTGTCACGAGAGTCTCATTTTTCACACCCCCTCCTCGAAAGTTGGATAGAGAAACCCTTTATCCTCACCTAGATAATCCGGTCAAGAAGTATATATTTTCTATCTCAAGATCAATATCGTGGGCCCCGACCTTAAAAAATTGACAGTTAGGATCCCACATCTTCACTAGATGTTCTAGAAGAGGAACCTGGGCCCTCATACTATTGAGCTTAAAAAACTTCAGCAATCCACAACTTCTAAGGGCGGCCATTGTATTTGGATTATTAAGAGAAATTTGATTTTGATCTCATTCTCTCTTTCCCTCCATTCTAACATTTTTTTCAGCTAAACACCTGCAAACAACATAAACAAGCCTCAACCATACTCAAAATTCAAAATTTATGGGTCCTTCTTACCCTATTTTAAAGAAAAAAAATTATTGTGTGCTTGTTTCTCTGCGTTTTAAAACACAGAGTGACATTGTCACGCTTCCCAACAAAGAAGATTGTGAGAAAAAAAATTGTCGCAGTCCTCAATAAAGGTTGCCCATGACAACCTTGTTGCGCGATTTAAGGCTTGGTTTAGAACCCATAAATGCCTAGAGACTAAATAAAATGCTTAAAAAGGATAAAATTTGAAAGGGGAGGAAGAGAGGAACAACCTGGAACAAACATATATGGATTTGGTTGCCTGGATCGTCCAGAATCAACACTTGAAAATTCAACACAAATAGACTATTTCTCCACCTCCAAGTGGTTAAATGGTAAAATGGTAAAAATAAATGAGTTTTGCCTCTTTTTGACCTAAGAGAATATTCTTTGGCATATTATTTTCATATGATTAACCACTTTTGTATAGTTCCAAGTGATATTAATACTTTTGTTTGATTTTGTGCATCCAGGGACATTCATACGAAACATGGAACTAAGGTGATTTATTATTTTTATCATTTTCTGAGGAAAAAACTTTAAGAAATTCAAAAACAAATTATAAAAGGACGTTTTTAAGATATTTTTGAAACCCTATTAAAAATGAAAATATTTCCGAGTGAACTTGCTTCCTTTCACACTCATTAAAAGGTTTGAAAGGGCATATTTCAAGTGGTAGTTTACCCCTTTTTCGGCCTCGTTAGACTAAATATGAAAAATGTATGCTCTAGAAGTACATATGTATTCGCTAGAAGAGTTCTCCCCTAGATTATTTTATACTTTTTTCGGACTTGGGAGACTTAACTTTACAAAACAAGACTTTTTGGAGTTTTCTTTAAATGTTTTTCAAACTCTCTAAACATGAAAAACCATCGATTTTACTTCCTCTTGACTTGTAAAATATACAATGGAAGACCCATAAGGGACCGAACCACTCCTTCCTAGGGTTCGTTAAACATACTCTGAGGGACTTGTCTGAAGGACGAGCTTATACATGAGAATTTGTTATCCTCCTCAAGCTCATTAAAAAATAAAAAGGTACTCGCCAAACATGGTGGGGGGAATTGGGAAGGGAAACTATATTTCAAATCCATATTCATGGAAACAATCACTCTCGAACATAACATCTTCTACCATTTTGTGTCGAAGTTTGGAAATCTGCTTGTCTCCTGTCGATTATGCCTTGGGAATCTATATCTTACCTTGTGATCTTCATCAAGTCAGTGCTACTAAAACCTTTGTTATGTCAATGTTCGAGAAAAAATCAACCTAAGCCTTCTATTGTGTCACCCCTTTTTGCAGTCATTTAAGCCTCCGATCTCATTGGCCATACCTAAGTCATTCCTAGAAAACTATTATGAATTATCACTACAAATTATTTTGAGTCTTGTTTCATGTTGTTGATGGGGGATACATCAAGGCCCTCCTATAACGAATCACTTACTGTCGATGCAAAATCATTATCCAGGAAGTTGATTTAGAAGGTACACTAATACCTTAGAACTTGCATGCCCTAATGGCAAGTATCCTCACTTTTGAAAAGGGTTTTTGTCATTGACCTTTGATCCTAAGATTTCTTTGAATTTTCGACTTCAACTCATCAATTCACATTCAAAGGATTGTACTTAAAGTACCTTGAGAGTCATTAACATCAATGGAGATCTCTCTCGCACTTGTTAACAATATACATCAATGACCGATAATCAAGTGGTTTCTACCATGTTTGACTCTAAAAACATCTATTCACATGGTGAGAATTGTACTACAAAAAAAAAAGAACGAGATGAAGCCCTGTGGGATTTTCTTTTGATTTTAATTTCCCAGGTTGTGATGCAAAGTATTTAGAGTAATGTTGTCACATAGATCCACATTATATTGATTTGTGGCTATGTTCTTGTCATAATTCATAGATCCACAATGTATATTCTGGTGGCTATGAGTTCATTAAATCATGGCGATATGGATCCACAATGTATTCTTAGTGGCAATATCATTAGTAAATGATAATCATGGATCTGCAATTTATCGATCTACAACCATGCTTAGAGTCTCTTGTATTATGAGTATGGGGATGCCTACCTCAATGATGATAAAATATTGCACTCCATTTTTCCTTGTGTTTTGACAGGTCTCCAACCGACATGTTCTTTGTTTCAATACCCATTAGGAAAAGTATTTCAGCTATCAAACTTTCTAACTTCATACTTTGGGGGGTATTCTATTACACAACATTTTGTCACAACTACTTATACTATCTATTCTATGACACCTTAAAAGAATAAGAATTTGGAAGGAGAGTTGGGAAGAAGTATTTTGGAAACAAGAAACTCTAACAAGTCTCTAAATTAAATAATTGTCGTTGATTTCACTTTATCAAGGTGCGAAAACTCTACTTGTCACAGTCTGCATCACTACCAAGTGTGATAATGTCGCTTTTTGCTCATATATAAGGGTTCGACAACATTTTGGACATGGGAAAAAGAATATATTCTCAAAGGTTCTAGAAGAGAAGCTTCGATGATGATTTGTTTACTGATCGATGTGGATCTCACCCACCTCTCATAATTTGGTGAGATCCTAACCTCTTCATGGCTTCCTCTCTACTCTATAAAAGAGGCAACTTCCAAAGGAAAAAGGATGAAAGAATAGAGGAATAATGAAATTATGGTGAATTGAGAATAGATCCAGATTTGTAATTGAGAGTTTGTGAATCTCACTTTGGCCCTAAGAGATTTAGTTGTGCTAAAGTGTTATGTGATGATGATGACATCTATGGAGGCTATGAGGGTATTGAAGCATTGAACTGTTGGAAGGATCTTGTCAACACCAAGGCACCAGTTGTAAGTTGTTTTCTAATTATTTAATATAGTGATACATTTTTCTTTCCTAACTAAGATTGCCAATGATATTTGTGTCTATTTTTCCTTGGCTATTTACATAGGTTCATTGAGAAATATAGATATTGGTTTCTTTCACTGTTTTGTTTGTTCCTCTTGCAGATCTCTACTTTTATGAAACATTTAATCGAGAACTTGGAGTTACAACTTGCAAGGACAAATGACAATTAAAAAGGTATCAGCTTATATCTTTTATGTTTCTTTTGAACCTAAGAAAAAGAGTGTATTATGTTTCGTTTTGTTCTAGTTTCAGGTGCCCGAATTAGGGATATTGGTCTATGTCCATATTCACTAATTTATCCACAACAATTGTGCCCTTACCTTTTACATTGGCCCTTTCCATGATATTTTTCTTTGCAATGTGTCTCCTTTGGATTTCATATATGTGCTTCTAGGTATTCCCTATCAAGAACTTCGTCACATCGTATACCATGATCGCAATCATTAGCATTGTTCTCATAAAGATGGTTGTACCTATGTCCTCACCTCATCCTCTCTGAAATACCCTACCTTACTTTCCAGCCAACTTGTTGCTCATCAAATCAATCTCAACAAGTCCATTTCCCTTTGTTTGGTGTGCCCTCTTAAACTAGACAACCCTTGTCATGCCCTTACTTCAGATATGGACACTTTCCTCACATCCTTTGTATATTTATTTGTTGCTCCCACCAGACTACCCCCCATTTTTTCCATTGATCTTATTCCTAGAGTGACTTTTCCCAATGCTCCTCCTTATCTCCTTTCTCCTCATGAGGATGAGGAAGTGGAATTCCATCTCCAACAACATCTTAATACCGGACACATCCAACCGATTTCTTCCCCGTGTGCCTCTCCTTCCTTCATCATTCCCAAGAAGGATTCTAAGGAATGGAATTATTCATGAACTATCAGGCTCTTAATAAGGCCACAGTCAAGAATCGTTACCCTTTACCACGCATTGATGATTTACTAGATCATTTGAAGGGTGCTCACTTCTTTACCAAAATGGATCTTACAACAAGATATCCTCAAGTTTGCATGAATGCAACAGACACAGGGAAGACAACTTTCAAAACCAAATTTGGGCCTTATGAATGGATGGTGATGCCCTTCAGTCTTACTAACTCCCCTGCCACTTTCATGAGGCTAATGAATGATATTTTCATAGCACATTTGGGAAAAATTGTGGTGA
Organism: Picea engelmannii; assembly: GCA_009831015.1. Lineage (NCBI taxonomy): Eukaryota > Viridiplantae > Streptophyta > Pinopsida > Pinales > Pinaceae > Picea > Picea engelmannii. The sequence goes on along the minus strand of WSFP011337362.1, from coordinate 25,276 downwards.
TATATTTGGATGATATCTTGGTCTTTAGCAAGACTTGGGAGGATCATTCACTCCATGTACGCATTGTACTATACTTATTGTGCACTCACAAACTGCAGGTGAAACATCCTAAATCTTCTTTTGGGAAACCTTCAATTCAATATTTTGGGTTTCTTGTCTTTGTTGAGGGTGTTAGCCCAGATCCCATTAAATTCCAAGTTCTTGCATAGTGGCCAGCGCCTCACTTATCTCTAGAAATCAAGTGCTCTATAGGTGGCATTAATTTTTATCGACGGTTCATTTCTAACTTATCTTAGTTAGCACACCCTCTTCATTGAATTTCCAATCAGAATCAATTTGTGTGATCTCCCTTGGAACAACAACAATTTTAGGCTCTCAAAAATTCCCTTTGTTATTCTCGTGTACTTCATTTACTTGATATTCAGTCTCCCTTTGAGATTGAGATAGAAACCTCTCGATATTCTATTGGTGTGGTTCTTAAATAGCGAGGACACCCTATTGCATACCATTCAGAGACATCGTCTGATGCCAAATGAAATTATAACATTTATGACAAAGATTTCTATAGTCTGGTACAAGCATTGAAGCAATGGTGCCATTACATCCTAGGGAAAGAAACAATCCTCCACACATATCATCATCTATTGATTTTCATCAATTCTCAGGCTAAGATACATGAGAAACATCATTTAAAGTGGGTCGCTTACATTTAATAGATTCATTTGGTGATTAAATACAAGAAATAAACATCCAATCGGATGGTTGATTTCCTAATCTGGCCCCCTACATAGGTACTTCAAATTCTATTTGTGTGTTGTGTTGCCTATGAGGTTTGGAAGCCTCTCTATGCTTATAATCCCTTCTTTTCAGAGATATGGGATGATGTGCAACATCCCACTGAGGTCAATCAAACACCATTTTTGGATTATATAATCAGAGATGGGTGGCTATATAAACTCAACTAATTATGTGTCCCAACTTCTAAAGATGGTATTACTTTGATTAAAGAGGTTCATGCTTCCTCCTATGGTGGCCATTTTGGGTCTCTAAAAATAGTTAATCACTTGCAACGATATTTATTTTTTCCTTATATGACTTGTCAAGTGGAGCATTTCATTCATGCTTGTTCCTTGTGTAGTCAGCATAAACTTTCCAATCACAAATTTGGTTTGTATCAACCCCTTCCTCTCCCTTCCCACCCTTGGGACTCTATTTCCATGGATTTCCTTAGTGGTTTACCTATGACCTTAAAAAAACATGATGCTATATAGGTTATTGTTTGTCGTTTCTCCAAGATGGATATTTTTATCCCTTGTAATAAGATGACTACTACTGCCCAAACCACATACTTTTTCTTTCATAAAGTTTGGCCACACTTTGGCCTTCCTACTAACATCATCTATGATCATGACACATGCTTTCTCAACACCTTCTGGAAAAAATTATGGGATTTACTGGGTTTTCAACTCAAATATTTTACCAACTTCCATCCCCAATAGATGGCCAAACCAAGGTAGTTAACCGTAGCCCTGTCCATGCTCTTCACATTCAATTTTTCAAAACCAAACAGTCGGATACAACTCTCCATGTCATTCAACATAGTTATAATCATGTTGTACATATTTCCACTAGGATCTCTCCTTTTGAGGCCTACTTTGGATATCAACCTTTATCCCCTTATGAACTTCCTCTCACCTTGCATCCTTCTGGAACTCCACACCAACAGAAAGAACAAACACCCACCCTTTCATTTTTGCAGAATCTAGCACACAAACATGCCCAAGTCTATAAAGAACTAAAGGCATCCCAACAATGCCACAAAGCCTGTCATGATGCTCACCGTTCCCATATGGTTTTTACTCCTAGTGATAAAGTATGGTTTTACATGGAACATTGGCATTTTAAATCCCAACGTCATCACAAACTGAAGCCTCTCTACTATGGCCCTTATATTGTTCTATAATAGATTGGGGACAATACATATCACCTTAACTTCCCACCCCAACTAGGAATTCATGATGTGGTGAATGTAAATATTCTAAAACACTATGAACCCCCATTGCTAAGAGATAATTTCACCATCTCTCATCCCATCGAGTTAATCCTTGATTTCTAGTCTCCCTTGTTACAAGACACCTTACTTGACACTTTCCATACCACCACCTATAATCAACAACATACCTCTTACCTTGTTGAGCGCACAGGCAAAACTCATGCTCATGCTAAATGGTTTTCTAAAGCTTCCATGCACAAGAATTTTCCTCATTTACTGACAAAAGTGGGGACACTTCTTGGATTAAACAATGAGAAATTGGGAAACTCAAAGGACATCCATGTGAATCCAAATGAAGGTGCACTCCCTCAACTAATTGGATTCTTGGAAGGCTCACTCTCTCAGCTTATTGGAGGACAAGAATAGTTGGGCACAAGTCCCAAGGAAGTAGTTGATCAAATATAACTAACTAGTTGTTAGAATCTAGTTGTAGCTTGACCCATTCAATCCATCATGTAATAACATGCATATATATAATCTTGCCTCCTATTCTAAATAAAGTGATGGTCATTTTTCTCTCATTTTGGTGCTAGTGTTGTTGTTTTGTATTCTAGTTAATTTCCTAAGTATTGATATTGTAGATCACATAGTTCCTTGGGTCATAGTTCCGGAGGTCAAAGTTCCTGAGGTCATAGTTCCTGAGGCCATAATTCTTGAGATAAAAGTTCATGAGGTCATAGTTCTGAAGATCAAAGTTCCCGAGGTCAAAGTTCCTCAGGTCATAGTTACTCAATTAAAAGTTCCTAAGGTCATAGTTCCCGAGGTCATAGTTCACGAGGTCAAAGTTCACAAGGTTATAGTTCTTGAGGTCATGGTTCCTGAGGTTAAAGTTCCTAAGGTCATAGTTCCTAAGGTCAAAATTATTGAGGTCAATGTTCCTAAGGTCACAATTCTGTAGGTCAAATTTGTTGAGGTCATAGTTCTTGAGATCAAAATTCCCAAGGTTAAATTTTTCGAGGTCATAATCCCTAAGGTCAAACTTCTTGAGGTCATAGTTCCTGAGGTCAAATTTCTCGAGATCAAATTTCTTGCAGGCATAGTTCCTGAGGTAATAGTTCATGAGGTCAAAGTTCTCGAGGTCATAGTTCCCGAGGTCATAGTTCCTGAGGTCAAAGATCATGAGGTTATAGTTCCAATATTTGATAATTAGTTCGCTATTTGTACATGTTTTGTAATTATTATTGGGAGGAATTCAATTTTACTATACATTACTCTTGTTGAATAACTTTTGTAACCTCTAAGTATATAAAGATTCTTTATGAATTATAATTTTAACCTCAAATGAATGAATAACACTTCTCCAATAGTAATTATGATGTTCAATTAATAAGATCATTAAAAAATTGTTTGTTTATATATATATATATATATATATATATATATAATTTTAAAGTCATGACCAAGAAAAACACCAAATTGTTGTATATAAACTACATTGAAATCTATTGTTTTGGATTTACTAAAATGTAAGCACAAAATCATATGTCAACACTCAAAAGGAGAGGTTCCCTCCATCATTAAATTTTGTAAGGTTTAAGCTTAAATTTGGTTAATTGTAATTATAATTTTGGGTTAGTGTCAACAGTTTGTAAGGTAGATTTTAAAATAAAATGTATGATTTAGCAAGGGTTGATATGTGTAAAAAGATGTCTACTGTAACACACCCTACCCCTAAGTACCCTTTCTAGGGATGGGGCATCATAATTTCATTTTCTTGATCCATCTCAAATCTTAGTTCCGCTATCTCCATCAAATTATGCTCGCCACGAGATTTCTAATGGCTATCGCCATGCTCAAATCCGAGCTCGGGATTGGGAGATCTTCCCTTCCAAATTTCTTCAGGGGTTAATATTCATGGGCCAAGTGGCACCTATGTGGATTCAACTCATTCATATCACTTTGAATTCTCTGATATATCTAAGCTCCCTGCATTCCTAGGTCTATGGGGTATATTCATCCATCATTAATCGACGATGATACTTATCCTTGGGAATGCACGTGTCTAAGGTAAAATTCGGCGTTCGACACTTTTGGGTGTGCATAGTTTAACGACCCAAATCTCCCGGAGTACTTTTATTCCAAAGTCCTGTGGGATTTCCACGTGGCTTCGACCTTCAGGCCTTTCTGCACCACACTATTCCAAATCCTCTGAAGTCGCGGAGTCTCAGACTTTTGAAGTCTCGATACTTAACCATAAATCTATTTCACGTGGTCATGTGGACACATACCAGGGACTAACACGCGGTGAGGGTCAGGGGTGACACATGCCCTTGTCAGGGGGTGATGCGTGTCACGTTCTAATGGGCCCAGGGGTCTGTAAAAAATTCATATCCAAGTGACACACAACACCTCAATCATGGGTCCACGTCACCCTGGGTGACATCAACAAGCCACGTCGACCCCTAACACAACCTTCAAACATTCCTTCGATCTCGTAGTCAATATCTTTCCATGTAGACCCCTCAATCTATGACTCCCCTTACTACGAAGATTCAACATTCGAGAGTTTTGTTATGCAAACTCTCTGTTTCTCCCAGAGTTGGTCAATGTTGGACCGACCACAGTCTAGATATGATGGTCAGGGAGGATCTTGAAGGGTCCTCAGATCCACGACTCGCATCACTTCGTCTATTTGATGTTCAGGAGTTTTGGAAGTGTCACACCCCCAAATCCTCCGGAGTGTCTAGTCTATGGATTATAAGATCTAGCGACATGTGTCCTTAATGATGGACGACTGAGATGGACTCCGTTGTTCACAATTTTAGGAGCCTTCACATTTTAATGACTCTCTTCCAACTTCTTCTGGAGTGCCAAGTCTCTGAACTACGAGACCTCTTGCCAAGTGGACAAAACATGTAATTGCCAAAGATGACACATGGAAAGGCAGAGAGGACATGTGGCCCCTTCAATGGGTGACACGTGTCACGTGTTACTGGACATATAGGGTCTACGAAACACACAAATCCAGGTGGCATGTGGCATGTTGATCGTGGGTCCACGTCACCCCCCTTTTTCCTTAATGCATGCATACTCATGAAGTCTCAAAATTTCTCCACGTGGCCTCGACCATTCGACAATTGACGTTTGGCGCTTGAATGTCCCTTTTTCCTTAATGCTTGCATACTCCCAAAGTCCCGAAATCTATCCACGTGGCCTCGACCATTTGACAATTAACATTTGTCACTTGAACGTTCGATGTTTGACATTCTATATTGAACGTCCCTCTATGATACTACACCCCAAATCCTCTCAACTCCTGAAACATTCAACGCAGACTGACGATATCGTAGATCCGATGGTTGGAATAGTTCCTAGGTATCCTCAGATCTACAACCCAGATTAACTTCAGGCTCCGGGACTTTTGGGGATCCATCTCCCTTGCGACAAATACCAAAATTCTTCGAACTCACAAAGAATGAAGGATTCGAGGGGTTAACACCTGCACTCCTTCTCCAAATCCAACGGTCATGACGGACCTTGGATCCTCCCAAATGGATCTCATTTGCTCGTTTTCCAAACGAAAGGATCTCCCTTTCGAGACTTAAATCTTGTTATCCCTCCTGATCTTCATCAGTTATGAAAGACTTAGGTTTTGGCGTGTGCTTTGCGCTATTTCTCCTGAGCTTAACAAACTCCTTCTCCCATGAGACTCAAAACAGATAGGAATGTTGACATACATATGATAAACTAAGCCCAAGGTCGACGAACTCACAATCCATTTTCTTAAACTTGAGCCACTACAGGGCTCGAGCATTTACGCGTACAAACCATATAGTTCCTTACTTTCTTAAATACACAATCAAGCAAAATATAAGGGAACACAATCTAACCATCAAGTAACATGCACATCCCTTAAACATTCACAGGATATCCAACTTTATTTTATAGTTACAACTCAAATATACAGGGTATGAGAATACTTATCTGCTTCAGATTGTAGCCAACTAACTGACCATGGGTGTTCGCCTTTAGACCTGACCATAGGCTCAGAGGCATTCATTCTTAACACTCTTGCCTCCCCCATTCTGAGCCATGATATAACTAGGGAACTATGCCATTTATCAGAGACCTTCTCTCTGTCACAACATCCCTACGAGGTTTATCAGATGCTTCCACAGCATCAAGATCGCAACCTTCCTCTTTTCTTCTCCATGTATGGGTCGCATGTTCCCTTATGTGCATGTGTTCTTGTCTGGTGTCTCTCCTGCTCTCTGCAAAGCCTCACACGTGCGCCTCTCCCCCCGTGTGTCTTCTCTCATCCCACGTTTCTTCTCCTTGTCTTTATTTTCTATATATCTTTTCCCAGGATGGTCCTTGACCTATCATGTTCCTTTTTTTAGAAGGAAACTTCGGTCAGCCTGGTCTTCCAGACCCTTCGATACTTCGGGCTGACATTCTTCAATCAGACCATTCTTCCATTCATGGGGGTGGTTGATTATCCAACCACCAGTCCTTCCTTCATTAATTGATTCCTCTCCTTGGGATCCAGATGAGGCTTATTATCTCAACAAAGGGAATTTGGGTCATTTGAACTAATGAACCCTCTCCACAATTTCCTCATTCTTTCCTCTAGTGATATCATGGCTAGTAGTTCAAGGATTTACCCCCACAGACAGTCATTGGAAATCTAAATAATAAATTTTCATTTTTCCCATACCATAGCATGGTGATCATGATTAATTATTAATTACAAGCTGGGGAAACAGGGGTATTACAATCACCCCCCCCTTAAAAAGGAACATATTCCTCGGTGTTCTTTCTCAGTAACACATGTCATGCCTTACTCATTCAACTACTTCAGAAGTCTTGAACCTCTTTCTTGGTCAAGTCCTTTTCATACTCTTGGCCTACACCACCTGTCTTCAATAATCTTGGACAACAAGCATATTAATAACAACTTTCATGCGTAAACATTTTATTGTTGCATAAAATTCAAGAAAATTTCATAACTTAGCACAATACTCATCTGTGCAGTTCTTGGATTCGTATCCACATGGTTGTCTTGTTTTTCTTGAATCACTATTTTTTCTGGACATACCCATTGTGTGCATGATCCCAATCAATAGTTTATAAGAATTATCAAAGTCTCCTCTTCCTTCTGATCACTCACCTTCTAGGCCTAGGCTCAGGCATCCCCTTCTCTGTTATACAGTTCCTCGGGTGATCTATCTTTCCTTGCCAAGGCTTTCTTTCACAAGAAGAATTTAATATACTTCATTGAGCCTTATAGTCGAGGCATCCCTCGTACTTTCTCTGTCGAGGCATCCCTTCGGCTTGTGTTGCCACAACACAACATATTCTAGGTGATCATGGCTTACCACGAGGTTCTCATGTCTCAATAGTAGCATATTTCACACTTTCCGGCTTGACAACCTTCATCTGTCCTCCCTAGACATATATTTTTCATCTCACTTGTATCACAGGTATACAAAATTATCATCAATTATCATCAATTTCAAATTCAGAATTTTCTTGCAAATCTGTTACCCACATATTTCCACATTCCCCATTTATTTTCAGATATGTTCCGCACAGGAACCAGATTCACAAGTATGTGAATTTCCTTCCCATAGAAATTTATCTCAACATGAAATTGGTCTTCCTCATGGGATTACAACACTACCATATCCAAGACCATTTTTCCTCCTGCAACTTCAACATTCCTCAGCTAAACAAATTGTTAGTTTTCATGCACATTATATTTTCAAATGATGCATACTAACAGTCCAAGTCATTTTCATCTATTCAAGGGTACAAATAAAAAGGGAAGTATTATTATTTATGTAATCATCCTTTCAACATACTAAATTTTCCAAATGCAATTCAAATATTAAATGACTTTAGTCAATGTGCCAATATTCATGGCCACATTCATACCCAATGCACCCTTGCATTGATTTTCAAGCTGCCACACTTGGTAACAAGCACTCTGCTATGGTGTGTTGGAGTTTAACCAACCTTTTCAACATATGGCTTATTCCTTCTCGTTAACTCTTACATCAGGACTATGCTCCCTGCTACAGGTTGATCACGATCCCAAATCAGCACACATGAAACTAAATGTTTCTCTTGAATGCACCCAAGCATTCTTCCCTCATTAGTAACCAAGGTGCCAACACTCATGGCCACCCAATTTTATATTTTCTTTAACACCTATACAATGTAAGTAAAATACTGGAAGTCCCTACTTCCTCAATGGAAAATCCTTTGTCTTCCCTTTATGCAAACCTGCATTTCCTCGAAGCAATTCCATGCAATGTGCTAACTATGAGCACCTTTATTCCCCAATATTCCTAGATTGGTCATTGTACCCATGGTACTCTTTACACATGCATTTTATTGCAAGGATTATAGCTCATCCTTGATCGGAATAGACGTCCTCTCTCTATTGTTCATATTCTTATGTCTTGAATCTTACCCTGCTTGGGTAGCAATATCATACAACAACCACTCACAATTATTTTCATATCTTTAGGATAATGGAATCTTTTCAGAAGGGATTCTTACGAAATTCCTTCATACATTATGCCACACAGGCATGGACATTTTTATACATGTTCTAGCTGCTAGCACCCTTTCTGATATTACCTCATTAATGGTGCTTTATGGGGACTTTTAAATCCCCTTCAACAATCTTTTGACAACCACCTTCTCATAGTCATCCTTTGCTTGAGGTTGTTCATCATAGGAAACTATCTTCCTCAACAGTTCCAATTTCTTTCTACACATGACATACATCATAAATATGTTAGTTGTCGTGTAAAATAAAAATGCAAGTATCGTAGCTTTTAAATCAATAAAACAATTTTCAGATATGTCCTAGCATATCTCTATGCACCTCATAACATTATCCCTAAGGCTTCCACAAGTGAAACAAAATCAATTCTCAACTATTTCCTCAATCATACAAAAATCATCATTATGGTGTCAAAACATTTACTTTCATCAACATACCAGCTTTCTCGTCCCAGAGAAAAACATAATATACAATAAGAAAGGAGTTACGACTCTTCCCTTTTCCCAACTCCATCTACACAGCCTGGGACCTTCAGTCCAACTGGGTTATTTTCCAAGGCCTCACTACCTTTGTTTAATATGGCTTCAACCAAGCCTATTCATTCAAACTTACTTACTTACTTATTCTCATTTCTCCACCTGTACTCATTTCCACAGTTGTTCTTTAAGCCTACGAATTTGTTAAACAATATAGAGCTCTTAGGGTGAGAAAAGTGTTCCTCCTTTTCTCCTTCCTTTCTTATACAATCTACTTCTTATTGTGATCTTCCTACTCTTTTCCTTGAGCATCCTCGGTTAGGCTCACCCTAACTCTTAGGATACCTCAACATGATTTAATATAAAACCTTTTGTTCATAATGAGCCATGACACTATGCACGTTGCACATTACCATTCGGTTATCAGAATGGTCTATACTCGTGGGTTAGTTTTCCACTCACATATTTTGTTTTAGAATGTAATCCAGGATTCTTATATAAATAGGCTTGTATCCCACTGCTCAATTCTCAGTAGTCATTAAGGTCGTGACTTAATTCTCTTGACAGAGTCTTCACATAGTTCTTCCACAGGGAACTCCTTCAACATGCAACTTCCTTATTCCATATCCTTCTTTATTTGTGATGGCCTCAACCTTGAGTTAGCTTCAGATGTTTACCAAATATTCCATAAGGAATATAAAAATGCATCTTTGTTATGCATCTAGATTATTTGTCCACACATATTCCTTGTTTTTCTAACTTACGTCCATGATGCACTTAACCACATGCATAATCATAAATCATTTAACTTATGATTGTTCACAATTTTTCTCATGCAGTCCTCAAAGTCTTAATCATGTTTCCTTTTGTCATGACAACAAATCATCCTTTCTCATTTACTCTTTCATTTATTTATACTAGCCTTTCCTAAGGGAATCTAACACATTACTCTCAAGCTATCGTTCAAAACCAATCTTTCATGACTCCTCAGAATAGATTCGGCCATGCATCCATGGTATTCATTCAATCTTGGCAAGTGTAATTCTTGCCTTACATATCACTCATCAAGGAAACCATATTGTGCCTTTAGTATACACATATTCTTACATCATACATGTGCGTCACTTGCACATTTAATATCATTCATACCTATTTGGTATTAATATCAGGCTTCATATCAAGAAGCTTCATAATGCATTAAATCCACACACTCAAGCCTATACACACCTAGCCCAAACATACATCATGCAAGCTCATTTCTTGCACCCTTTCCATGTCACACATGCACATGGACATATCAGACTTCCAGATCCTTCTCCCAAGGATCTTACTTCCATTCTCAGGACAAGTTCCATAGAGATACTCAACACTGAGCTTCCCTCTTGTTTGGGAGCTTGCAATCATTCACATGTTATCCACATGGAAGTTGAATCAGACATAGTCATAACTATGTTCCCTTTCTATACAATAAAAACTAGCAAGAGAATGCTCTTGCCTCAACCTCCATAGAATATTACCCAACTTATAAATACAATCTGGGCAATTATAACCATGCCCAAGGTAACGAAATCAACCAATTCGAATTCCAATTGGTCTTGGTCAGCAGACCCTTTCAATCAAGGAAATCCTTTTTACTTTCTTACTGGGTTACCCCAACGACCATTTTCATTCAGGTTGTTAACTCTCCTACTATTATCAAGTCATTATTGACCAAAACATACCAACATCAGGTCTTACACTACCACTAACCATAGGTTTAACTGAGTCTATTAGCATGTTATATTCATGTAACCATCATCGTATGCATCACAACATTTTCTCACCTTTCATTTTAATGCCTATACAAGTACTCATTCCAATACACATTTTTTTCAACAATGAGCTCATAATCTGGCTTATATACCCATTTCACTTTTTCCCTTTATGGGAATTAGCAACAGTCTCAAAGGACTCCTCTTTATCTCGCTTAAATAGATTATCCTTGCTAGAGGTTTCAACCATTATAGTTCAAGTAAACTGACCCTACACAGTTTCATCATTCCTCTTGGTCATGAGGATTTATATACACATGGTTCAGTATTTTGTACAAACGACCATCATAAATGTCAGATGCTCCAACTTCCCATGCTTAGAGGCAGTATTACAAAAACCAGTTTATCCATTCTTCGAGCTTAAGCTTCCCTTGACAAGACCCTGCCATTATCAACCATTCACGTTCAGGTCTTATCCTAAGTTCTTATCAACACATTCCTACTTCTTTAGGGACATCCATTAATCCAACAAGTGAACAATTCTAATCCTTATGTTGTTTTCATCACGCTAAGATTTATGCTGTAAAAATTTGAAAACAACAAAAGAGTTTCAATCGACGGTCCTTCTCATCAAGGAGTCAATGCACATAATAAAAAATCTCCCAAAGGAAGAATTACCTTTCAACATGCTCCTCTATGCCTTATTAAACTAGTCTTATGATTGTTCTCCAGCCTATCTAGGTCGGTGTTTGAATCATGCTCTACTAGATAGGGTAGTGGAGGGTGCCCTCTCCCTTAAAGTTTTCTGAGAAGGAAACTCACTTGACTCTTTCATGAGCCCAAGTAGGCCAAGTGTTGTTGCTATGCTCCCAACCCCTAAGTACCCTTTCTAGGGATGGGGCATCATAATTTCGTTTTCTTGATCCATCTCAAATCTTAGTTCCACTATCTCCATCAAATTTTGCTCACCACAAGATTTCTAACAGTTGCCGCCATGCTCGAATCCGAGCTCAAGATTGGGAGATCTTCCCTTCCAAATTTCTTCGAGGGTTAATAGTCATGGTCCACGTGGCACCTACATGGATCTGACTCATTCATATCACCCTGAATTCTCTGATATCCTGAAGCTCCATGCGCTCCTAGGTCTATGGTGGAGATCCATCCATCATTAATCGATGGTGGATCCTTATCCTTGGGAACGCATGTGTCTAAGTTAAAATTCAACGTTTGACGCTTTTAAAGACTCAAATCTCCTGGAGTATTTTACTTTCGAAGTCTTGTGGGCTTGCCACGTGGCTCCGGCCTTCAGGCCTTTCTACACTACACTATTCCAAATCCTCCAGAGTAGTGGAGTCCCAGACTTCTGAAGTATCGGTACTTCACCATAGGGCTCATTCATGTGGTCAGGCATACATGTACCAAGGACTGACACACAGTGAGGGCCAGGGGTGATACGATCCCTTGTCAGGGAGTGACACGTGTCATGTTCTAATGGGCCCAGGGGTCTGCAAAACATTTGTATCCAAGTGACATGCGACACCTTAATCATGGGTCCACGTCACCCTGGGTGATGTTAGTGAGCCACGTTGACCCCTAACACAACCTTCTAGCATTCCTTCGATCTCACAGTTAAGATCTGTCCATGTAGACCCTTCAATCTATGACTCTCGTTACTTCAGATATTCGGTGTTTGAGAGTTTTTATATGAAAACTCTCCATTTATCCCAGAGTTGGTCAGTGTTGGACTTACCATAGTCTATATTTGATGTTTAGGGAGGATTCTAAAGGGTCCTCGGATCCATGGCTCACATCACTTCATCGATTCGGCGTTCGAGAGTTTTGGAATTGTCACACCCCCAAATCCTCTAGAGTGTCTAGTCTTCGAGTTATAAGATCTAGAAACACGTGTCATTAACAATGGATGATTGAGATGGACTATGTTGTTCACAATTTTGGGAGCCTTCACACTTTAATGACTCTCATCCAACTTCCTCCGGAGTGTTGATTCTCTATACTACAAGACCTCCCACGTGGACAAAGTAGGTAATTTCCAGAGATGACACATGGCAAGGCATAGAGGACATGTGGCCCCTTCAGTGGGTGACATGTGTCAAGTGTTAATGGACCTATAGGGTTTGCGAAACTCCCAAATCTAGGTGACATGTGGTGCATTGATCATGGGTCCACATCACCCCCCTTTTTTCTCAATGCATGCATACTCCCCGAAGTCCCGAAATCTCTCCACGTGGCCTCGACCATTCAACGATCGACATTTGGCACTTGAACGTTCGAAGTTCGACGCTCGACGTTCTACGTTGAATGTCCCTCTACGATACTACACCCCAAATCCTCTGAAATCCCGAAAAGGTCAACGTCGAACTAACTATATCGTAGATCTGATGGTTGGAACAGTTCTCAGGCATCCTCAGATCTACGACCCATATTAACTTCGAGCTCCGGGACTTTGGGGGATCCGTCTCCCTTATGACAAATACAAAAATTTGTCGAACTCGCGAAGACTGAAGGATTCAAGGGGTTAACACATGCGCTCCTTCTCCAAATCCAACGGTCATGACAGACCTTGGATCCTCCCGAACAGATCTTGTATCCTCATCTTCCAAACAAAAGGATATTCCCTTTCGAGACTTAAATCTCACTATCCTTCATGAGATTCGTTAGTTCTGAAAGACTTAGGTGTTGGCGTGTGCTTTACACTCTTTCGTCAAAACTTAAAAGATTCCTTCTCCAAAGAGACTCAAAACAACTGGGAATGTTGACATACTGTTGGGCCCCAAAAACTCCCCCTAAATGTTTAAAAAAATTGAAGGGCCCCCATTAGAATCAAGTTTTTCGAATAGTCTGAGACCTTGGCTTGCTTTGAGACAGACTTAATACATTCACCATAATATGAGACATTCATTACAAGAGTTATTTATTATAAAGCCAAAATATGAGTGTTGGTTCTTTTGATTTTTTAATGCAAGATCTTGAACGTTCGAAGTTCGATGCTCGACGTTCTACATTGAACGTCCCTCTACGATACTACACCCCAAATCCTCTGAAATCCTGAAATGGTCAACGCCAGACTGAATATATCATAGATCTGACGGTTGGAACAGTTCTCGGGCATCCTCAGATCTACAACCCATATTAACTTCGAGCTCCGGGACTTTGGGGGATCTGTCTCTCTTACGACGAATACAAAAATTTGTCGAACTCACAAAGACTGAAGGATTCTAGGGGTTAACACCTGCGCTCCTTCTCCAAATCCAACGGTCATGACAGACCTTGGATCCTCCCGAACGGATCTTGTATACTCATCTTCCAAACAAAAGGATCTTCCCTTTCGAGACTTAAATCTCGTTATCCTTCATGATCTTTGTTAGTTCTAAAAGACTTAGGTGTTGGCATGTGCTTTACACTCTTTCTTCCAAACTTAAAAGAGTCCTTCTCCCAGGAGACTCAAAACAACTATGAATGTTGACATATTGTTGGGCCCCAACAACTCCCCCTAAATGATTACAAAATTTGAAGGGCCCCCATTAGAATCAAGTTTTTCGAATAGTCTGAGACCTTGGCTTGCTTTGAGACAGACTTAATACATTCACCATAGTATGAGACATTCATTACAAGAGTTATTTATTATAAATCCAAAATATGAGTGTTGTTTCTTTTGATTTTTTAATGCAAGATCTTATTGGTCAACATTTTCTAAATATTATAAAGACAACATTTCATGATTTCGAATCTATCACTTGATAAGATTCATTTGTTCAAAGGTATCATCAAAATTCTTTGATCTAAAAAATGGTTACCATCACGAAACTTAGCATTCATTTCTTTTATCTCTCAAACTATATGTTATTCCTTTGTGAATTATTGTGGGCTTAATGTTTATGTCATCAATTATTCCTCTTTTATTGGTTGTCTTGGATCTGTCCTATGTTTAAAGTTCTTTTCATAGTCTGGAGTTGAATTAATGAAAAGGTAAAATTGCTAATCAATACACAACTTTAAATTGCCACGTATGGATCATGGTATGATTACGTTCCATCTTGGTGAGGTATCAACATATCTTTCCAACGCATGGTTCTTAATGGTACCTGCAAGCTTAAGGCTCATTGAAATTTAAAAGGAATTAGCATGACCTTTGTTTTAAGCATTTGATAATGGGAACAACAATGTGGAACGACGATTCTTGGTCATGATGTTTCAAATTAGTCATCATACCATCTCTATCGCATTTCCTAATAGAGCCTAAAATTGATTGTTGGAATGTTTTCTTTAATTGAAATGTTTATATTTTAGATTTAGTTTTAATTTATTTTATAAATTGTTTGTAGTTTTCTTTAGTTTTGAGTAGCTACATAATCATAACTACTCTTCAAATATTTGAGTTTTTTTATTTATTTTGATTTTATGGTTTTCACGTGTTGATTCGTTGACATGGAGTGAGATTGTGACATGATTCTTTTAGCCAAATGCATGCAACAAGATTCTAGAAACCTACAGACCATTACCAACAGTCTGGATGGCTTGAGTGTGATCAAAACTGAGCAACTATTTTCAGACACGATTTTTGGCCAAATGAAGAAGCATCTGTAAAAACTAAAACATGGGTTTTGTTCACAACATCCCCAAATATGATACTGAAAGGATTTTATCCAAACCGTGTGCAGTTTGGGAGATATATGCGGTTCTTTCAAGGGTATGTTTTTGTTGTGGCCATTTCCCAATGACACCCAGACTGATAAACCAGTTAGCAAACAGATCAGATCAAGATAACTTTAGATGGTTCCATGAAAAATAAACCCTGTGTGATCAGATCTTCATCCAAGAATGTATTAAGAACAATCTCTTGGAGATTAATGAGGATTTGACAAACCATTTTTGGGGAAATTGGTTTCGATTCGCCCCATTGATTTTTCTTGTATAAATATTAGGGTTGAAGATAGGTTTTGGGGTGCGATGGTGGAGTAACGGATGGTGAAACTTTTGGGAGATGGACTACTGAATATTTTATTGAAGAATATATAATCATGCTTTAACTAAGGCTTTCGTCATGTACGTTAAAAAGTTATGTTTTCATTATAATATTTTTATATTATGGTTCATATTCTTCAAAGTAATTGATTATGAATTGATTAAAATTAGCATTAGTCTGTTTGATGAATGCATGGTTCATTATTATCATCTATACATTAATTATTTCAATCATTTAATAGTCCATGATTCCAAATTGTATAGTTTCAGGTGGTTCTATCATTTTGATGCAAATCTTGAAATGTATTAAATTTCTTCATATACTTTGAGTTTGCACAGATCTATTTGCCCAATAGAAATTTATTTCTTATTGTAAATGGTCATTTATATCCTTCTGAGATTATCAATACTAAAGTTTTTCTTCCTATATTATGAATGAGATCTGAATTGTCAAAGTGAAGTGACTTTCTCTTGGCATTTCCATAATCTTAGAATTATACAATTGTCTGTTATAGATTTCTCTTAACAGAAAGGTTGCAGGAGCAGATTGACACAGGAAGACACAACCATGGTTTTTCTTTAAATACTGGCCAATTATAGGTTAATGATTTCCTTTTTGTTTTGATTTATATTTTGTGAATGTAAATTAACATTTAATCTTAAACACGTTGTTTATTTAAGTTAAAACATTACTATTTACATTCATTTATTTTCCTTTTTTAGTTTCAAGGTTAAAATTAGATTAGTAACATGTTCTAGATCTATTTAATTTTGCTTGAGATTCCTTTCTCTTGTACAACCTTAGTTTACAAGGTTTCTCGTAAATCTTGCACTTATTTATTTGTATATTTTGTATATAAAAGTTTGAATAGTGAATGTATATAGTAGATCTTAGTTAATGAATAGTTAGTTACTTTATTTTCGTAGCTTAGATTAGATCCCTTTATCGGCTAACGGAGTCATTAAACCTGTCAGGGTGGGTTACCTCAAATGGCTTGGGTTATTTAGACAACCTCGAACTAGACTCTCCAGTTGACGGGTGTGTCACATATGCTCGTCAACACATACATACGGGAAACTAAGCCCAAGGTCGACGAACTCACAGTTTATTTTCTTAAACTTGAGCCACTACAGGGCTCAAGAATTTACGCGTATAAACCATATAGTTCCTTACTTGCTTAAATACACAATCAAGCAAAAGATAGGGGAACATTGTCTAACCATCAAGAAACATGCACATCCCTGAAACATTCACAGGATATCCAACTTTATTTCAAAGTTACAACTCAAATATATAGGGTATGAGAATACTTATCTGTTTCAGATTGTAGCCAACTAACTGACTATGGGTGTTCGACTTTCCACCCAACCATAGGCTTAGAGGCATTCATTCTTAGCACTCTGGCTACCCCCATGCTGAGCCATGATATCACTAGGGAATTATTCCATTTCTTAGATACCTTCTCTCTGTCACA
The DNA here is from genome assembly GCA_009831015.1 of Picea engelmannii. NCBI lineage: Eukaryota > Viridiplantae > Streptophyta > Pinopsida > Pinales > Pinaceae > Picea > Picea engelmannii. The sequence continues at coordinate 8,021 of WSFP011337362.1, read as the reverse complement.
ACATCCATACAAGGTTTATCAATTGCTTCCCCAACATCAATCTCACAACCTTCCTCTTTTCTTCTACATGTCTGGGTCACGCATTCCCCTCTGTGCATGCGTTCTTGTTTGGTGTCTCTCCTACTCGCTGCAGAGGCTCACACATGTGCCTCTTCCCCCGTGTCTTCTCCTTGTCTCTATTTTCCATATATATTTTCCCAGGATGGTCCTCGACCTATCATGTTCCTTCTGTTAGAAGGAAACTTGGGTCAGCCTGGTCTACCAAACCCTATAGTACTTCAAGCTGACATTCTTCAGTCAAACCATGCTTCCATTCGTGGGGGTGGTTGATTATTCAACCACTAGTCCTTCCTTAATTAATTGATTCCTCTCCTTGGGATCTAAATGAGGCTTATTATCTCAGCAAATGGAATTTGGGTCATTTGAACTAATGAACCCTCTCCACAGTTTCCTCATTCTTTCCTCTAGTGATATCATGGCCAATACTTCAAGGCTTTACCCCCACAGTCAGTCATTTGAAATATAAATAATACATTTACATTTTTCCCATGTCATAGAATGGTGATCATGATTAATGAATAATTACAAGCTGGGGGAAACAAGGGTATTACATCTATTTTTCTAAATTTCAACAAAATGAGCTAAATATTTCATCGAGGAATTGAATGTGAGTGAGGAGAATTGAACAATAATAAATAATGTGTCCACTTTCGTATGGGATCATTACTTTGTACCCTTCACCTAACCCTAAATTTGTGAGACCATGATTACCTATGATTGTAGTTAGTGAATATGGATTAAATGGAGGTATGTTGCATGGGTTTAACTCAAGTGATTGAGTCATTGGGTAGCATGATTTTTATTCTCCCTAGGTGGGATGCCTCTTGCTAAGTTAGGATATACTCTTGGGTTATAGTGGCATCCATGGACCTAGACCATATCACTTTAATGAGTAACCAAATTCCCAAGGTTAAAATAAAAAGAATATGGATTGAAGTATCACCTTTTATTATTCATTAAATCGTAGCCATTTAAAAAAGAATTTTGTGATACAAAATAATTTAATAAAACAATGTATCAAAATGTTATAGATCAATATATGTATCAATATTTATTTATAAATTTGGAAACCATCTTTTGAATAAGTTGGAGGTTGATATGATATTCGTGAATTTGCACATTTGTTTTGAAATTTAAAATCCAATTGATGTTGATGATGTTGATGATGGTTAACGTTCATTGAGACCAAAATTGGTCTATCTGTAACAAAACCGACCCCCTAAGTACCTTTTAAGGGATGGTGTATTAAATTTTTTCTTCTCTTAACAACCTTGAGTCTTCTTTATCATAGATACCTCCTCTTTTTCTCATCAAGAGCATTCCAAGGTTGGTAATTTCACTCAGAATTGATCTCTGGAATGAAAGTTATGGCCTCCCAAAGTTCTTGTTTTTTTTTCATAGACAACATCTCTCTTATTGTCACATGGCATCCACGTAATGTTTCCTTGTCTGTGCCAACTAATATGGCAACAACTGGCTCCTGACATTGCATTGGCCTAGCCTGCCACAGTGGCATTGGCCTATCTTGCCACGGTGGCATTGGCCTAGTCTGCCACAGTGGAATTGGCCTAGCCTACCATGGTGGCATTGGCCTAGCCTACGACCAACACTTAGCTTCTTTTTTCTTCATGGACTCACAGACTCACATACGCATAATTTTGTACCTCCCCTTCATAATTCCATTCAAAAGGTCTCAACAATTAGCCATTTTTCCATCTATGCGGGCTCATAGACTCACATACTCGCGAACTTACGAATCCATAATCCTTCCCTTCATAAGTCTGCCTAAAGAGTCTCAACACTTAGCCACTTTTTCATCTATGTAGACTCACGGACGTACAATTATGTACCTCATGTTCATAAGTCCGTCTAAAAGGTCTCAACACTTAGACATTTTTCCATCTACACGGGCTCATGGACTCACAAATACATAATCCTTCCATTCATAAGTCTTCTCAAGAGTCTGAACACTTACCCAAATTTCCATCTATGCGGACTCGTGGACGTACAATTATGTACCTCCTCTTCATAAGTCTGTCCGAAAGGTCTCAACAATTAGCCATTTTTTTATCTATGCGGGATCGCGGACTCACAGACTCGCAGAGTCAAAAATGCATAATCCTTCCCTTCATAAGTCCGTCCAAAAAGTCTCAAAACTTAGCCACTTTTCCATCTACGTGGACTCACGGACGTGAAATTATGTACCTCCTTTTCATAAGTCCATCGGAAAGGTCTCAACACTTAGCCATTTTTTGAGTTTGTCAGGTTCGCGAGTTGGTGGACTTGCGGACCCATTCATCTCACCTTTCTAACCCTTAAACTTGACAGAGACCCACTCCCTATTACCTCGACCAATTACATGCCTCCACATGGATTTCTCGTACATGTAGCCTTGTGACATCAACATAATGTTAGCATGATGTCATCCCTCCTCTCGTCAATGTCTAAGGGCTTCCACGTCGATCAACAACCGAGATAAAATCCCAAATGTACTATGATCAATGGTCGAGATATTTCAAACTTTTGGTCCGAAGTCCAAGGCTAAAATAGATGTCTAAGACACAATTCACCCAAAGGCTTGCGTTATGGCCCACCGACCAATTACCTATTGCTATTCAAAGGCTGACACCTATCAACTTCTCGACACATTAGCGTTCTAGGTCATCATGGTACATCATGTTGATGTTACCTCTCCCCCAAATATCGCTTAAACAATACCACAATGATCTATGACATAGGTTAATTCTGGATTAATCCCTAATTAACGATCCATATTAACTTAGGTACACTCTATACAAGCATGGTGACCTGCTCCGATAAATGGTCCGGATCTATTCGCTTCACCGAGCCAACAACTATGATTCCTTCGAGCTCAAAACATGGTTTTTCATCTGATTCAAGACTTAGACAATTCAAGGATTTTTCTTTGGGCTATTTCCCTTACATTCAACTATTGACTCATGATCCTAGTTTCCATTCACATATTTCCATATATATATATATATATAGAGAGAGAGAGAGAGAGAGAGAGAGAGAGAGAGAGAGAGATAGATAGATAGATAGATATTGAGCACACGGGAATCATAAAATTAAGTTCATTCTTTTTATCTCAGAACAATACAGAACACTTGTATTTAGTTGTGTAGGGCATGCACTATTCTTTCCATCCTACCGTTACTTAAACGCATGAGTTTGAAAATATAATAAGCATCATCACTATAAATCAAATATGTATATGTATAGCGCAAGTAAGATCATTCAATCATTCATTTCAATTTAATTACATAGAGTCTATGAAATACTTATATATTATAGTTGATAGCCGACCAACTGATTGTGGTTGTTCGCCTTTCCACCCAACCGTAGGCTCATATGCATTCACTTTTAGCATTCTGGCCACCCTCGTGCCAAGCCATGATACCACTAGGGAATCTCTCTTAGGTTCTTAGTATGATTTGATGGTTACTCTCCTTCACTCTACTCTTGGTAGAGATTTTCCATACACCCACCTAGCCCGGGCCTCTTCAAGGTTTATCATATGCCTTCCCAACATCAAGCTCATGCCCCTCTTAGCTCAAGTCAGGTTTCCAGGTCTTTTATGCTCCAACTCCCAAAACTTGTGTGAGTTCTCTCATCTTCTATTGAATGCCCATGTGCATTCTTTTCAGCAACTATCTTCCTCAAAGGGTCGAACTCTTCACGTTCCCTCTCTCTCTCTATGTGTGTGTTTTTTCTTTCACACATGACTTAGGTAGGTTCTCAATCTTTCCTTCTGTTTCTTTTGTCAAAATGAACCTCGTCATCAATCCTAGGGACTCGTGGTGATATTCCTACTATCCTCTAGCTGACCACTTCCTATCCCTTCTGATAGCCCTCAATACTTCCATTCATTGGGGTGTTTGGTTGTTAAACTACCAACCCCTCCTCATTAACTGACTTGTCTTGTTATCTGAGCTAAGGGTAAATTTTATCTGAATGTTTCCAATTAATATTTCCACAAGGTGGCTTGGGGTCCCTTAACTTAATAGAACCTCCCCTCATTCCTCTAGTGATATCATGGCTAGTAATTTAAGGCTTCACCCATCAATCAATTGTCGACGTTTACAATTAAAAAATAATACATTTACAATATTTGCAAGCCATTGCATGCAAATCATAAATTATGATTAATTACAGGTTGGGGAAAACAGGGGTGTTACAATCCCCTCCCCCTTAAAGGAACACCATCCTCAGTGTTCTTCTCAGCAACACATGTCGTGACTTCATATTTCAGTTGCTTCAACATCATTTTCCTTTTCTTTGTCTGGTCCTTTCCCAGACTCTAGGCATCTAGCACATGCCTACAACAATTTTCAACAACAAGCATATTAGTTATCATTTCATGCAAAATATTTTATTGTTGTTTAAATTCAAGTGGAAATATTCACAAGTTAGCACAATCCTTATATGTGCAGTTCATGGATCTGCATCCATATGGCTATGTCATTAACCTGGCTCGCTGCTTTCCTTGATATACCCATTGTGTGCATGATCAAAATCAACATATTACAAAAACTATTGGAGTCTCCTCTTCCTTGTGGTCACTCACCCTCCGGGCATAGGCTCAAGCATCCCCTTCTCTGCTATATAGTCCCTCGGGTGATCCATCTTGCCTTGCTAGGGATTTCTCGCACAAGAAGAATTTCTAAGAACTCCTTGAGTCTTACAGCTGAGGCGTCCCTCAAGCTTGCTCTACCGAAAGTGTCCCTTCGACATGTGTCACCACAATACATCATTATATGGGGATCATGGCTTATCACATGGTTCTCATGTCACAACAGTAGCCTGTTACCATGCTTTCCATCTTGAAAAGCGTCCTCTGTCCCTTAGGATAGATCTTGTATCTCACCTATATCATATGTATACAATAATCCTTGAGATACTATCATCAATTTATCAAAATTTTCAAATATGATATCCACATATTTATAATTCCACATTTTCATTTTCAGATCTATTCCACACATAACCAAATTCACAAGTATGATATCTCTTTCTCATAGTAGTTTGGCTCTTTTATAATCAGTAGGCATTGGTATTCTTCGTGGACTTACAACATTGCCACATCAAATACCTTTCTTCCTGCAATTTCCTCTTCAATCAACCAACAAATTGTCATTTCTCATGCACATTATATTTTCATTACACACTTGTAGTGGTTCACAAACAATTTCAGAGCTATGCATACTAACAATCAAGTTTATTTATTCAAAAAGGAAATACCATTCCTTTGAAAATGCAATCAAACATCAAAATAAATCTGATCAATGTGCCAATATACATGGACACATTCACACACAATGTTCACACACAATGCACCCTTATAATGATTTTCAGATTATTACTTTTCATATTAGGCACTTTTCCTTGGTGGGTTGGAACTCAACCAATATTTTACCATATGGTTTCTTTATACACATTTATTATTACAGTAGGACTGTGTTTTCCTACTTCAACTGATCATGACCTCAAATTAACATACATGAAACTAAAATTTTCACATGAATGCATTCAAACATTCTTTTGTCATTGGTAACTAGGGTGCCAACATCCATGGCCACCCAATTTCTATATTTACCATGCTACAACTTCGATAGAGTATTGGAAGGTCCTCCTTCCATAATGGGTAGTACATTCCCTGCTCTCTCATGCAAACATGCATTTCCTTAATTCATTACATCACTGTGTTATCTTTGAGCACTTTTGTTCCCAATCACTCCTTGATTGGGCAATGTATTCATGTCATATATTTGTTCATGCATTTTTTTCCCCAAGGATTTAAATCATCCTCGGCTATCATAGGTTCACACCTCCACCTTGCAGGTTCTTCTCCCTAAATCATACCCTACTTGGGTATCAATGGCATACAACAACCATTCAGATCACATGCATGTCATTACAACATAGACTAATTTAGAAGGGATTATTATCCAAACCCCTTTTACCTTTCATGCCGCATGGGCACAAAATATTCATACATGTTCTAGTTTCCATCACCTTCTCTGGTATTACCTCTTTCGTGGTGCTCCCCGGGGACTTCTAAAATCCCTTTCACAGTTTTCTTTTATCAGCAACCTTCTTGCATTCATCTCCGTATGAGGTTGTTTGCTATTGGCAGTTATCCTTCCCTAACAATTCCAATCTTTTCTACACATGACATACATCACCGCATTCAAATTTCATGTTAGTTGTCATGTAAAATCAAATGCATGTACCCTAGCATTTATTTCAGTAAAACATTTTCATATATTCCTTATCATATCTATATGCACTCCATCACATTGTCCTCAATGTTTTCATGAGTGCAACCACAATCAAATTTCAGCTACAACTCTCAACATTATCGTGCCAAAATATCTACCTTCATCATCATATCGGTTTCTCATCCTAGATAAGCATAATAGACAACAAGAAAGGATTTAACAGATTCTCCTGTCGTGGAATTTTCAGCCTAGCTGAATTGATTTCAAGACCTCATTGCCTTCACACACTATAGATTAACCAAGATCATTCATTTAAACGCATTCAATATTGTATCTTTCAGTTACTAGCTGTACTTATTTTCCCAGTTGTCCTTTTTAAGCATACAACTCTATCTTATTGTTCAAAGTTTCATAGTGAGATAAGTATTAATCACTTTCTCCTTCTTTGCTTTTACAATCTATCCCTCCTAGGATTTGTTTGTTCTATCTCTTGAGCAGTCTTAGTCATGTTCACCTTGACCTTATTAGATAATTCAACATGCTACATCCACAAGTTTCTAGTTCACAATTAATCATGAACTTGTGCACTTTGCACATTTCCCAACCAGAGATCAAATTGGTCCTCATTCATTTGCATGTCTTGGTACTCATGCATGATATTTTAAAATGTAATCCAAGATTCTTATATAAATAGGTTTTGCAGCGTGTTTCCCCATTCTCAACAGTCATTAAGGTTATAGATTTGTTCTCCTGGAAAATTTATTTACACAGTTCCCCCCACATGAACCTCTTCAACATGCAACTCTCTTGTTGCATATCCAAACGGTCTTACATGACCTCAATTCTTGAGTTAGCCTCAACTTTGTCATCTCATATTCTTACCTAATATTTCATGAGGAATTATCAGTATGCATCTTTATTATGCATTTAAATTGTGCACTCATGCATGCACACTTATTCCATCAATTTGCATTCAGTGTACTTTAATCACATGCCTTCACACGCAGTGTGGGTGTCCACCACAGGAACAATTTATTGTTTCATTTCCTTATCTATTGGAAATTAATTGGTTCATGATTGTTCACGACCATTCATATGCGGTCTTTAAAAGCATAATTGTGTTTCCTTTTATAATGGCAACAAATAATCCTTGCCCATTTACCTTTCCATCAATGTATACTAACTTTTTCTGAGGAAAAAGGGAACACATCCCCCTTGAGATATTATTTCAGCAAGACAAATCAGACCCTTCCATTATAGGGTCAACCATGCATCCATGGCATTATTTAGATATGGAAAGTACAAATCTTACCTCACATTTCACTTATTCTGACATTCATATCGTGCCTTTAAGCATGTATATGTACATTTACATATATGTAGGTGCATCACTTGCACCTTTTTACCTCATTCATCCCTATTTATTGGGTCTTATTATCATTCTTATTTAAAGAAAATTTGCAGCCACCCTCATGGCTAGTCTCACAAACCTATATGTTTCTTCCTTCATACTAGACAACCTTATAATGCATTCCATTCATGTACTCAAGCATCCATTTACATCTATGGATGTTCAACATGCAAGCTCACAATTGCACCTTTTTCCATGTCATTCTTACACATGGGAATTTCAAACTTCCATATTCTTCCTCCCAGAGATATTACAACCATTCTTATGACAAGTCTCATAGGAATACTCAACACCATGTTGCCCTCTCT
>ML844237.1:21739-59600 GCA_009831015.1 Picea engelmannii | reverse complement strand
AATAAAGTGTGCCCTTCATTGAGTCTAGTCATAAATTTTGAGTCATGTCAAATTAGGTTGATATATGACTAAGTGGTTATCATGGTCATTGTCCTAGGTTATATGGTCAAAAAATAAGTCATTTGTTCCCAAAAGAGGTGATTCATGGGTCATGCAAGTTGTTTTTAGTCCATAATGAGTTATCATTGTCTTTCAAATCTCGATTTGACCTTCATTCTATCATTTCCCTCAATGATAACGAGTTCGTAGCGCACCTAGCTACTTTGTTTCTTAAAGCGCTACCAACTCAGCCAATGTTGTCAGCACAAGTCATCATTTCTACATATGGCACACTACCAACTCGGGGGGGAAACCCTGTTTTGAATTTTGAAGGGTTTTTGAGGTAAAAATTATATCAAGGAGAGTGGTAAAGACTTCAGACCACCATCAATTAATTGAGGTCCCCTTCCACAGTTGAATCTCACCATCAAAGGAGTTATCAAGGTTTTCAAGAAAAGTTGTTTGTTTTAGAGTAGCTTCTAATTATCTCTGTACAAAATTGTTCATAGAAGGTGTCCATACATAACATGGCTCCAAGAAAATATCCCATCCCCAGGAAGAGGTCAGGTTCTATGGTTACATTCGATCCCACTGAGACTACTCTGATCAAGCAAAATCCTAACCATGTGGACTCATTCAAGTGCATGGGATGATGGAGATTTTGTAATAAACTTGAAGGACATCACTTGGAGGTTTCAAGATATTTTGTGCAGACCTACAAGAGTGGCAAGAAAAAGGTTTGTCCCTTGGAAATCCATGTGACAATGGTTTTGATTGTAGAAGTAACAAAGATTCCTAGGACAGGGGAACTATGGTTTAAAGAAAAGAAACTAGAAAAGGAGGACTGGTGCCAAGATATGCTCAGGCCTGAGCATAGAGGAGATGATTTAGTGAAGGGTGTGCCAAGGAAGTGGATGATAGAGGAATATTACAAGCTTCTCTTCATCATTCATAGATTCTTCACCTGTGAAGGAAGATACAACTGGGTTTTGCAATATCATTTCAAGCTTCTCCTCCATTTTACTGGTAAGAAAGAAATATAATTACCTTATTTCCTTTTCATGACCCTGCAAAGGATGATTTCATTTGCACAATGAAAAAATGACAAGGTTCAAAAATCCATTTTCCACCATGCCTTAATAAAGCTCATAGTCCTTGAAAAATTGAAGAATCAAGGGAAGAATTGGCCCACTTTCTTGTTTGTATCAAATTTCCAAATTGATTTTCCTCCTTCTCCTTCAAAACTCAAAACCCCTAAGAAGAAGACTGCAACACCTCCCATTGCTTCCTCTGTCCCATCATTCAAAATACCACAGTCTTCTTCCTCCTCTACTCCTTCACTTGAAATAACACAACCTTCTATTTCCACTGTTCCTTCTGCATCTGAAACACCACAATCCCCTCAAGACCTTATTCCTCAAAAACCCTTACTTGTCCAAGTCTACAAAATAGATAAAGGAAAGGAAAGGCCAAAGAAGTAGTTGATGAAGATCAAACAAAGCCTCCTATGGAGCTCCCTCCTATGGAAATTGAAGATAATCCTCCAACCATCTAAGCTAGAGTTGATACACAAGATCTTAGAAGGTCATCAAGGAGAAAACTTGTTTTAGCAGAGGATTCTCTTCCAAGAAATGGCATTGTAAATTATAGATCTAGGTTATCAAGATTTAAAGTCTCCTGTCTTGAAAAGGAAGCATTGGAAGCCATAGTTTAGTTGAGTGAATCTCCACCAGATTCATCCCCAGAGACAGAGAAAGGACCTAAATATAATTGGGATAAATTATTCAAATATGCAGACAGAAAACTCAAAGAAGTTTAGGAGAAGAATCAGAGGCTACATCAGGAAAATGTAACACTTGGTAGACAACTGACTAGTCAAATAGATGAATTAGCAGGGGAGTGTAACCAGCTGAAGAGGAACATCAAGAAAAATATGGTTCAGATGAAGTAATTGGTTAATGTTTAAAAACATAACCTCAACCTGAGAGAAGAAAACATAAATCTAGCAGAACACTTATATTTGGCCAAGAACATGCTTAGCAAGAAGAATTTGGCTATCTTCTTGAAAATGATTACTTCTTCTAGTTCTCCCAAGCATGGTGACTGATTCATAGATTATTTCAAGGTTTTGTATGACTGATAAACTATGATGATCTAGGATTTTTTGAAGACAAATGAAAGTATGGAAATTATCTTGAAAGAAACATGTATAGGTATGGTTATTGAGATGAAGTCTGAGTAGTCTCAATAGGGAAAACAAATTGCAGTAATATGTGTTTTTATTGAGACAGGTTCCCAATTTTCAAAAGAATTTTTCAATTAGTTTTGAATATTTTTGACAAAACTAGCAGCTACAGGAGTTTGCAGCACAGATTGCTTTTTCTCCATGCAGTGCGCTAACAACTCGTTAACCTTTTGCATGTAATAGTTTTGGTCAAAGTTGACCTGGTTTTCAACGTTCAATGGATGAATCATTGCTCTAGGTGTCAGATAGATGTAGTGAAAGACTTCTACAACCACGATGTAGCTCAGGTGGAGCTAAATTTTTGGAATTCGGATGGGATACCTATCCCTTAGAAATATGATCTTATCCTATCTTTGTGCATCAATTTAGATTCGATCTGATAGGTGACATTTAGATCCAACTTTTGAGGATCTTAGTCAAGTTTGTGAAACTTATTTAATCCCATTGAGGCATATTTGTAAGGGGATCAATATTGAATACTTTTAGATACTCTTTATTGTAAAAACCTTGATATATATTTTGGAATGAAAATATTCTTTCATTGATATTGTTCAGACTTCTATTCATCTTCCTTTTTCTGTACTTTTGAGTTGAATGTCATGTTCATTTCTTGGTTTACTTAGTGATTGATGATGGTTATCTTATCTCTTCATTAGTAAACTAAGATCACAAATCTTCTGCTGGTTATTTTCAACCTTTCACATGTGTTTTCAATGTATGTGATGTTGTTGGTATAGTTAACATTCTCCATACACCTATATTTTGCAAATCATCTGATTAATAGCTCTTGAAGGCATTATCCTGTCTAAGATATATTCAAATTATCTTTGAGTGAAGGAGTGAGTGTGTGAATTATTCATCTTTGATCCAATCTTCAATACATTATTGAGCATTCTGATTAAGTTACTAAGCTCTCTTGATCTACAACCTGAAGAGACTCCTGGAGTGATAACAAATTGGCATCATTGTCGGGGAAAGGAGTGTGAAGAAATATTCCCTGGGAGACGACCAAGTCCCAAATTTGATGATAGAAAAAGGCTGGGCATCATTAGTTTGGTTGTAACTTCTATCTGGTGACTCCATTGGTACATTGTGGCTGCTAAGAAGGCACATACTCGAGAAAATCCTCAACATCCACTAACTGATCCAGTTCTGATCCTGAGAGGATCATCAAAGAAGGAAAATCATTACAGAAGGGATCTTCAAGTTCAGGTATCTCTATAAATCCATCTGTGTCTTTTCCAGAAAATCCACTAATAAAACCAACAATTGTTGAAGCTATAAGATCATATATTGATAGTGAAAAAGTAGCTTTATAAGTTCTAGGATATTCTGATCTTACTCAAGAAGATAGTTCACCATTTGTTGGAGAAGACATTTTCTCATCCTCTATAGAATCTTCTCAATCTGAAACTGAATCAAATTCAACCTACATTCATACAAATCTTCCTGCAGTTGAGCTTGTTTGACATTAATTGTCTATAAAAGGAGAGGAAAACCTTGCCAAGTTATTGTCTGAATTTTATAGAGCTTCTTATTCCCCTTCTTCCATTGCAAGCCCAAAAATATCTTCTCGTCTCATTACCTCACCTTCATCCTCAATATCAACCTCATCTCAATCCCTAGTGATCCAAACCTCCAATACATCTACATCTATTATTATCATGGCAACAACACCTCAAAGTCTCACTAAGATGGAAAGAATTATAGCTGCTAGATATGCCCCATTAGTATTGCCAAATCCTCTTAATGCAATGCTTAATGGAGACTATCAAAAGTACATGCCAAATTTTTCAGGGACATAAGAGGTCACAAATGAAGAGCATCTTGAATTATTTTATATTTATGCTGATAACTTAAATATTACACAAGAGGATGTATGGATGAGAGTGTTTGTGAAAATCTTAGATGGAGAGGCCATGAGGTGGTTTAGAGAATTAACCCTAGGTTCTATAACAAGTATTGAAGTTTTTGATGATACTTTCTTAAAACAATGGGGGGATAAGAACGATTTTCTTTACTACATTACAGAGTTTGGGAACTTGAGAAGGGAGATTGGTTAATCAGTGTCATACTTTACCAAGAAATTTAACCGAATGTATAACAAGATCCCAGCTGAAATCAAGCCTACTGCTACCTCTGCAAAAATCACATATGCTAATGCTTTTGATGCTGAATTTTGTTTTTTGTTAAGAGAAAGGAGGTTTGTTACATTGGCTGATATGCAGGATGAAACACTTGAAGTGGAATCTAATATCTTTGTTGCAATGAAGTTGAAAGGTAGAGGAGATAGGAGAAAACAAAAGGGAGAAGCCTCATCATCAAGTGTTGACCCTAACATTGAAAAGATGGCTAAGATGATTGAATATTTGACTTATGAATTGTCCAAGATGAATATTGAGAACAAGCAACCTGAAAAAGGTAGAGATCCTAATGCTTTCATTCCCCGAAATCCAAATCCTTACAGAAGAAATAATGAGCAACATCAGATTTTATAAAGGAATATAAATGCTAATGAGGATCAGAATATTAAAGCCCCTTTTCAGAACACAGTAATGGAAAAATATCAGCCAGAAGAAGATAATGAGATTCATTGTTTGGGAGATAAAGGTGATGCATCTTTATTGACACGGTCTGCCTATGAAGAATCTTTGATTAGTTAACAATCTAATCAAGATTCAAATGAGGGATCTATTTGTCAAACTGATGATTAGAATAGATATAATATGAGATCTAAACAAAGCAATGGAAAACAAGATGATCAAGCTCCTCCCAAGAAAGTTGTTTCCCTTGCAAAACAACAACCAAGCAAAGATCGAGCTCAAACAAAGAATCAAGTAATTCTCAAATCTCCTGTACAAGAGGTAAGAAAGCATGCCAAAGTTCCTTTCTCTTTTAGCTTTGAATAAAAAATTCAGAAGGTTAAAATCCCCATACCACTCATGGAATTAATGAAGAATGATACCTTAAAACAAACCATTCTCAAATCCCTTGAGCCTAAATCCATGCCAATTGCTGCTGATGTTGTAAACCTCCAAGATGATAATCCAACTATTGTCCTTAGTCCAACGGTTGAAGACCGTGAGGAAACCTCTCCACCTTTCTATGTATCATTGAACATCCATGATAAAATTCTACATAATTTCCTTCTAGATACATGATATTCTCATAACCTCATGCCAAAAGCAGTTATGGATGAGTTGGGTTTAGAGATTACAAAGTCTTATCATGATTTATTTTCATTTGACTCTAGGAAGGTTAAGTGCATTGGTTTAATAAAAGATTTAGCAATTTATTTATCCCAATTACCCATGATAAGCATGGTAATGGACATTGTGGTAGCTGATGCGCCACCCAAATTTGGTATGCTTCTATCTAGAGCATGGATAAAGAGGCTAGGGGGCACCTTGCAAAATGACCTTTCTTATGCAACTGTCGCAGTTTTTGGAGGAGAACAAAGGAGATTGTATAGGGAAGCTCAATTAGCCTATATTATCAGTAATGAGAAGGATCCTACTAATCATCCCATATACTCAGTTGACACAGGTTTGGGGTCTTTTATACTTCATATTGATGATTCTTAGTCATCATCTTTGCATCTCAGAAAACCTATTTGCCAATTTTTAGAAGTTGAAATAACTCCTATATGGAGTATGTTCTTTGATGGTTCTTGTTCAAGAGAGTCTGCAGAGACATGTGTTGTTTTTGTTTCACCTTCCAAAGAAACATTTCATTTATCCTTCAAATTGGATTTCAAGGTGACAAATAACATAGTAGAGTATGAAGCCTTGGTCTTGGGCTTGAACGCTGCTAAGGATATGAATATTCAGGGGCTGAAATTATTTGGAGATGCTGATATGATAATCCGAAATATCAAAAACACTTTTCAAGCCAAACATGTCAGGCTTAAGGCATACAGAGATGAGGTATGGAATCTCATTGATTCTTTCCTATCATTCAATATTTCATACATTCCTAGAGCCATGAATCAACTTGTTGATTCATTAGCTGTTTCAGCTAGTGCCTTCAATCCACCTTTGCCAATAAAGCTAAACTATGAAATCCAAGTGAAATATAGACCCTCCTTTCCATAAATTGTAAAATTTTGGAAAGTTTTTGATGATGACGAGGAATTGGTCAGATTTTTGGAAGTTATAGATGATTTTTCATCCCTCCATATAGATCATGAAAATGAAAATGTTGAAAAATTAAAAAATCCTAAGTTGACAAAAAAAATTGGACGCCATGATATCATTCAACTTCCAAATAATCAAATACCAAGAGGATTAGTACCACTTGAGAATCTTTTTGACCAGAACGATGTGCCCTTGAAGCCTAAGTAGAAAGAGGAAGATCCCGTTGTCTTTCAGTACAACTTAGTAGATGAAAAGTGCCCCAAAACTATAAATCTATCCACACAGTTGACTGCAGAACAAAATGTTGAATATGGCAGCCTGATGAAAGAATTTTCAGATATTTTTGCATGGGAGTAAAGTGATTTAAATACCTATGACACTCAAGTAATTGAGCATAAAATCCCTCTGAAGAAAGAATCCACTCCATTCAAGCAAAAACTAAGATCCATCAACCCTCTTCTTCTACTCATAATGGGAAAAGAAATTAAAAAATTATGGAATGCTCAAATTATCATTCTACTAAGATATTATGAATGGAGTTCTAATTTAGTTCCTGTTAGGAAAAAGAATAGAGAGATTAGGTTGTGTTTTGACTTCAGGAACTTGAACAAGTGATCTAATAAATACAACTATCCTTTGTCGAAGATGGAGCATATCTTGCAAAGAGTGTCTGGAGCTAGTGTTATGTCTTTTATTGATGGGTTCTCAGTGTATAACCAAATCTCAATACACCCAGATGACAGAGAAAATACTGCCTTCACAACTCCTTGGGGTAATTTTATGTATGCCAAGATTCACTTTGGGCTTATGAATGTTGGGGCCACCTTTCAAAGGGCCATGGACATTGCCTTTGTAGGTGAAAAGGATAAGTTTGTTTTGATACATTTGGATGATATAACAGTGTTTTCTCACAAACATAAAGAGCATTTTCAACATTTGAGGAAGACATTCTTGAAGTGTAGAAGGTATGGGATTTCATTAAATCCAAAGAAGTCTCAGTTTTCATTAAAATAAAGTAAACTTCTGGGACCCACAGTGACTGCTTAAGGAGTAAATATTGACCCTACAAGAGTATAAGCTATTAAGAAGATATCAATTCCTAGATCTAAGAAGTACATCCAATCATTTCTTGGAAATATTAACTTTATTAGGAGATTTATTCCTAATTTTGTAGATTTGATTAAACACATCACTGGCATACTAAGGAAAGATTCATAAGTTAAATGGCATGATGCAACAAGGGATTATTTTGAAGCTATCAAGAAAGCTCTTATGTCAGTCCCTACTTTGATCAACCCTGACTATTATAAATATTTTTATATCTTTTCATTTTCATCTAATGACACCATTGCAGCAGTGTTACTTCAGAGAAATGATCAAGGGTAGGAACAACCAATGGCTTTCTTTAGAAAGACATTAAGAGATGCTAAGGTAAAGTATGCCCTATTTAAAAAAATGCTTATTCTTTGATCAAATCACTAAAGGCTTTTAGAATCTGTATTTTTCATGCCAAAGTTATAGCTTATGTACCATCTAGCTCAATTAGAGATGTACTCATTCAACCATATATAGATGGTAAAAGAGGCAAGTGGATTGTCAAAATCATTGAGCTTGACATTAACATTAAACCAACTAAATTGATAAAGGGTTAGGGTTTGTCAAAGCTTCTTGCTGAGGAGAATTGTGAGGTGCTAGGCATAAATTTTATCAACATAAATGCAGAGGATGTACAATCTGAAATTTTTGTTGAAAGGTACAACCAGGATCATCTGGTTTCAACAAACATGTTTTATTTTTAATGGTACAACAATATAATACATTTTTTGCAGACCCTTGCAACCCCTCCAGAGATGAATCAAACACAGGTGAGAGAATTAAAACTCAAGGAAATCAAGTTTTGTATTAATGAAAATATGCTCTATTGGAAAGATCCCTCTGGGATGTTCTTGAGGTGACTTGACAAAGAAGAATCAATTCAATTTATGCATCAGTTTCATAGCAGCAATTGTGATGGCCATGATTACTGGAAAACTATAGCCCACAATATTTTGAGGGTTGGTTACTATTGGCCATGTTTATCTTCTGATGTTTTCTCCTATGTTAAGACATGTGACAAGTGTCAAAGGTTCACTGGAAAACAACAACTAAAATCTCTTCCATTGAAACCCATTGTAGTCATTGGACCCTTCCAACAATGGGGGTTGGAATTCATTGGAGAGATACATCTATCTTCAAGTGGCCAACATAGGTGGATCTTAGTGGCAACTGACTACTTTACAAAATGGATTGAGGCTATTCCCACCAAGAATGACACTCATTATGTAATCATCAATTTCTTGAATGATCATATGTTTGCTAGAATATTTGGCTGCCCCAAAAAACTTGTTACTGATAATGCAACTTCTTTTAAATTTTATGTTTTGGTGAAGTTGTGTGAATACATGGGTATTCATATTGTTCACTCAACTACCTACTATCCTCAAGGCAATGGCCTTGCCGAATCATAAAAAAAAATCCTAGTGAGGACTATTAGAAAACTGCTTGAAGAAAATCAAAGGAGTTGGGATTCTAAGTTAAAATTTGCACTCTGGGATGATAGAGTGACAAATAAGAAGTCCATTGGAACTTCTGTTTTCAAGATGGTGTATGGAACTGAAGCCATTTTTCCTATCCAACTTGCAGTACTTGTTGCAAAATCTTTTCAAGAAGAAGAAGGGGAACCAAATGATTTGGTTAGAAGGATTATTCATATAGTTGAGATTCAGAAGGTAAGGGAGCAATTACTTGAGAAGACATAGTTACATCAGAAGAAGATGAAACAAAGTTTTGACAAGAAGCCTAAGGAAGATGTTTTCCAAACAAGGGATCTTGTTTTGAAGTGGGATGCTTACAGATAGGATAAAGACAAACATGGGAAATTTTACACTTTGTGGACTTAACCTTTCATCATCTCTCAAGTGCTGTAGAACAATACTTTCATATTACATAACCTGGAAGGTAATGAAGTATTTGGTGGTCCAGTTAATGGGCATTTTCTCAAAACATATTTCTACTAAGGATTTTTAATCCTTCTCCATTGTAAATTTCATTTATTTTTCAGTTTAAGTCTCATAATAACTCCATGCCAAATAGAACATCATTTTAACTTCTTTTTGCAAATTTTTTAGGTGATAGGAAAGGCAACTAGTCCTACGAGTTCTTGGAACCTCACAGGGAGGCTTCCATCCCCAATTAGAGCTAGATGTTATCTCCCAATAAAAACTCATTTTTTATTTATGTCTTAGGTGATTAATTGAGTTTTTAGTCTCTTGAGTCATTTAATAAAGTGTGCCCTTCATTGAGTCTAGTCATAAATTTTGAGTCATGTCAAATCAGGTTGCTAGATGACTAAGTTTTTATCATGGTCATTGGCATAGTTTATATTGTCAAAAGATAAGTAATTTGTTCCCAAAAAAGGGGAGTCATGGGTCATAAAAGTTGGTTTTAGTCCATAATGAGTTATCATTGTCTTTCAAATCTCAATTTGACCTTCATTCTATCATTTCCCTAAATTATAATGAGTTCGTAGCACACCTGGATATGTTTGTACTTAAAGTGCTACCAAATCATCCAGTGTTTTCAGCGCAAGTCATCATTTCTACATATGGCACACTACCAACTCAGGGGAAAACCATGTTTTGAATTTTGAAGGGTTTCTGAGGTAAAAGGTATATCAAGGAGAGTGGTAAAGACTTTAGTCCACCATCAAAGCATTGAGGTCCTCTTCCAGAGTTGTAGCTCACCATCAAAGGAGTTATCAAGGTTTGCGAGCAAAGCTGTTTGTTTTAGAGTCGCTTCTGATATCTCTATTCAAAAATTGTTCATAGCAGGTGTCCATACATACGATAACTCCAAGAAAAGATCCCATCCCCAGGAAGAGGTTGGGATCTATGTTTATATTCGATCCCACTGAGACTACTCTGGTTGAGCAAAATCCTAATCATGTGGACTCATTCAAGAGTCTGGGATGTTGGAGATTTTGTAATAAATTTGAAGGACATCACCTGGAGGTTTCAAGAGATTTTGTGGAGAACTACAAGAGTGGCAAGACAAAGGTTGGTCCCTTGGAAATCCATGTGACAGTGGATCTGATTGCATAAGTAACAAAGATCCCCAGGACAGGGGAACTATAGTTTAAAGCAAAGAGACTAGAAAAGGAGGACTAGTGCCAAGATATGCTCAGGCCTGAGCATAAAGGAGCTGATTTAGTGAAGGGTGTGCCAAGGAAGTGGTTGATAGAGGAATATGACAAGCTTCTCTTCATCATTAAGAGATTCTTCACCTGTGAAGGAAGATACAACTAGCTTTTGCAATATCATTTCAATCTTCTCCTCCATTTTATTGGTAAGAAAGAGATAGACTTACCTTATTTCCTTTTCATGAGACTGCAAAGGATGATTTCATTTGCACAATGAAAAAATGACAAGGCTCAAAAATCCATTTTACACCATGCCTTAATAAAGCTCATAGTCCTTGAAAAGTTGAAGAAGGAAGGGAAGAATTGGCCCACTTTCTTGTTTGTATCAAATTTCCAAATTGATTTGCCTCCTTCTCCTTCAAAACTCAAAACCCTTAAGAAGAAAACTGCAACACCTCCCATTGCTTCCTCTGTCCCATCATCTGAAATACTACAATATTCTGCCCCATTTGTCCCTTCACTTTAAATAACACAACCTTATGTTTCCATTGTTCCTTATGCATATGAAACACCACAATCCTCTCAAGACCTTATTCCTCAAAGACCCTTACATGTACAAGTCTACAAAAAAGATAAAAGGAAAGGAAATGCGAAAGAAGTAGTTGTTGAAGATCAAATAGAGCCTCCTGTGGAGCTCCCTCCTATGGAAATTGAAGATAATCCTCCAACCATCCAAGCTAGAGTTGATACACCAGCTCTCAGAAGGTCATCCAAGAGAAAACTTGTTTTAGTAGAGAATTCTCTTCCAAGCACTGACATTGTAAAACCTAGAGCTAGGTTATCAATATTTAAAGTCTCCCCTCTTGAAAAGGAAGAATTGGAAGCCATAGTTCACTTGAGTGAATATCAACTAGAGTCAGCCCCAAAGATAGAGCAAGGACCTAAAGAGAATTGGGCTAAATTATTCAAATATGCAGAAATACAACTCAAAGAAGTTCAAGAGAAGAATCAGAGGCTACATCAGGCAAATGTCACACTTGGTAGATAACTGATCAGTAAAATAGATGAATTGGCAGGGGAGTGTAACCAGCTGAAGAGGAACATCAAGAAAAAGATGGTTCATAGGAAGCAATTGGTTAATGTTTACAAACAAAACCTCAACCTGAGAGCAGAAAATAGAAAACTAGTAAAACACTTATATTTGGCCAAGAACATGATTAGCAAGAAGAACTTGGCTATCTTATTGAAAGAGATTACTTCTTCTAGTTCTCCCAAGCATGCTGACTGATTTATAGATTATTTCAAGGTTATGTATGACCAATAACCTATGATGAACTAGGATGTTTTGAAGACAAATGAAAGTATGGAAATTAACTTGAAAGAAACATGTATAGGTATGGTTATTGAGATGAAGATTGAGTAGTCTCAATAGGGAAAAAAAATGGAAGTAATATGTGTTTTATTGAGACATGTTCTCAATTTTCAAAAGCATTTTTCAATTAGTTTTGAATATTTTTGACAAAACTAGCAGCTACAGGAGTTTTTAGCACATACTTCCTTTTCTCCATGCAGTGCGCTACCAACTCGTTAACCTTATGCATGTAACATTTTTGGGAAAAGTTGACTTGATTTTCATTGTTGAATGGATGAATCATTGCTCCAGGTGTTATATGGATGTGTGAAATACTTCTACAACCATGAGGTATCTCAGGTGGAGCTAAAGTTTTGGAATTCGGATGGGATACCTATCCCTTAGAAATAAGATCTTATTCTATCTTTGTGCATCAATTTAGATTCGATATGATAGGTGAAATTTAGATCCATCTTTTGAGGATCTTAGTCAAGTTTGTAAAACTTATTTAAGCCCATTGAGGCATCTTTGTAAGGGGCTTGATATTGAAGGCTTTTAGACACTCTTTATTGTAAAAACCTTGATATATAATTTTGAATGAAAAGCTTCTCTCATTGATATTGTTCAGACTTCTATTCATCTTCCTTTTTCTGTACTTGTGATTTGAATGTCATGTTCATTTCCTGGTTTACTTAATGATTGATGACTGCTATCTTATCTCTGCATTAGCAAAATAAGATCACAAATCTTTTGTTGGTTATTTTCAAACTTTCACATGTGTTTTCAATGTATGTGATGTTGTTGGCATAATTATCATTCTCCATACACCTATATCTTGCAAACCCTCTGATCAATAGCTCTTGAAGGATTTATCTTGTCTAATATATATTCAAATTATCTTTCAGTGAAGGAGTGAGTGTGTGAATTATTCATCTTTGATCCAATCTTCAATACATTATTGATCATTCTCATTAAGTTACCAGGCTCTCTTGATCTACAACCTAAAGAGACTCCTGGAGTGATAAAAAATCCTTTTACCCATGATGCATACAAAAAAACATACATAGAAGATGAGGACTTTAAAGTGGTGTTTCCATAGCTAAAGGGATAAATTTGTGTAGAAGAAGGTGATGATAAGGGGAATTATCATCTTCAAAATGGGTTTCTCTACAAGATAGATTACCCATGTGTCCTTAAAGGAAAAATATTGCAACTTATTAGAGAGGCTGACACCTCCAAGGTTGTGAAATATTTTATCATTGAGAATACAAATCCAACTTACAAAAGTATGTGTATTGGCCCAAAATGCATGAAGATGTGGCTTGATATATTAGAGAATGCATATTTTTTTGTACCAAAAAGACCAGTAACATAAATCAAGGTCAATTCCATCCATTACATATGCCCACTCAAACTTGGGAAAGAATTTCCATGGAATTCATGGGTGGTTTTCCAACAACCAAGAAGGTACATGACTATATGTTTGTGGTAGTTGACAGGTTCAATAATATTTGAATTCTTATGAAGTGTAATTAGACCATCAAAGGGAAATAAGTAGAAAACGTGTTGTTTGAATAATTATGGGTGCACTTTGGGATACCAAGGATCATCATCTCAGATCAGGATACCATATTTCTCAATGCCTTTTTCACTACACTTTGGAAAAATATGGACACCAATTTGAAGAGATCTACAACATTCCATCCACTAAAAAATGTATAGACAAAATTATTCAAAAGGACATTGGTTTATATTTTGAGAGGTTACAGGCAGAAGCATCCAAACACATATGATGGAAATATTATCTACATTCAACACTTTTATAACATAGTTTTCCATACTTCTATTAGTGATCCCTCTTTTGAAATTTTCTTTGGGTATTTTCTTCCTTCACCCTTGGATGTTTTCTATGGACAACAAGGAGGAGAGAGGAAAAATGTCATAGGAGAAGCATTGAAAGTAGAGAAATTTGTTGAAAATATTAGGCAAATCCATTTTAAAGTTCATGAGACATTGAATAAGTAACAAGAAAGGTAGAAGGCCTGACATGATCAACATAGAACTGAGAATATATTCAAGATGGGAGAGAAATTTTGGTTCCAATTGAACAAAGAAAGGCTACAAGGTCCTGGTAAGAAGATCAAGGATCTGCGATATGTTCATTTTGTGGTATTGGAGAAGGTGGGTGATAATTTTGACAGACTTAGTCTACCCCCATATATGTGCATTTTCTCAATAGTGAATATGGAAAATATGAAACTCTATGATCCTTCCATGTTGGATCAAGAAATTGAGGAGCAAGTCCTACCAACTATAGAGGGACTCACCACACAAATCTCAAGCAAAGTTGGAAAAATTTACAATTTTACAAAAGAAGTCCAAAACTACTAAATAGGAGCAACATGACCTTTGGAAGATCGGGTTGAAAGGAAAAATTCCAGGAAGTGCAAAATGTTACTCCAGGGAGAAGGTAGAGAAAACATTTCCTCACCTCATTTAGTAAAATATTTTGGGGAGAAAAAGCCTCCCTAAATGGGGAGGTATGATTTGGAAAGGATCATTGTATACATTTTCATCTATATTGATACTTTCTCATTGGAAAAAATGGAGGAATTTCCTTGCAAGACCCACTTTAGTGGCAGGTCCCACATTGGAAATTTGGGGTCTGAAACCTTCCAAAGACATTTTGAGGCATCAAATGGAAAATTTTGGCAAAATAAAATTGTGATCATAGCTCTTATACCCTCAATGTTTTTCTACACATTGATACCTTTCCAACGGTGTGAAAATCACCTCAATGGAAGTTTGTATGCAAAAATTATGCCATATAGCCTATGACTAATGGTTCCAATCACATATGTAGTTTTAATAAGATTCTAGAAGGTCCAAAACCCCATCATTCAAAAACCTAACCCTAGATAAATATCATACTATGTTAAATATGAGGCCACTAGGAGGAGAAGGGATTCCATTGTTTTGGCATTGTTCTTATTCTATAGTTGAGAAAATAATATAGGAGTGGGATTTGAGAGAATAAAATAGTAGGTAGAAGATTCTACAGTATAAATTCAGTCCATAGTGTCATATGAAACTCCATAGTGAGTGCACCTTTCTTTGTCCTTTCATTTCACAACCGAATAAAAGAGAGTAGAGCATATGACTCACCTTCTAGTTGTGTTTTCTCCCATTTAAGGTTTCCCAAGATACATACTGTGTTCATTTGTGTGGATGATGTGTTCACTTTCTTGTTCTTTCAGTTTTTCATTTTAGTTACTTTCATAAATTTGAGCATTAATCTAGTAATAATAAATTTGGGGTCTAAGAAAATAAATTGAATAATAAAATATTTCATAATATTTCAATATTTATTGGGATAAATTGTTCTAGTGGAATATCCATGATAGTTTAAGATCAAAATAAAATGAATTTGATATCAGAAGTTGATTGAACTATTATAGACTAACTCTTTAACTCCCTAACCGACTGACCAACAAACATCAAACTACTCTTTTTGTTAACTTAGCTTGTTTGAATTGTATTTTGGTATGAGGAATTCACAATGTGGTATTTATTTACCATATTCTATGGAATTCATTCTAGAAAAATTATCAATGAATATTAATATAGAGAAAACTTAAATGTACCCAAACATATGTTAGTAGGGATGGGAGAACAAATCACATTAAGATTCCTAAACAATAGTTCACCTTGTACTATGATTGAAGGATAAGAGGAGGAGAATCCTGGATGTAAAAAATAGTTGGAAGGTAGAAAGATGTGTCTTGGATTGTATGAAATAGTTGGAGGAAGTCTGGAGTTAATATAGGTGTTTGAAAACGGAGTTTAAGTGTATGAATTTGAGGGATTTATTGCTAATGTAATTGGGTGAGGAGGGTTTACATTGGGATATCAGATGCTTCATGAGGGATAAGATCAATATGGAAATTGTGTACATTTCAATGTATTTCAAGTTGTGTTAGTGTTCCATATTGTCTACATCTGACAAACACAACCTAAAATGCATTGGAATTTCTTATCCCTTACCTTGGCTAACTAAATGACATAGACTATGCATCCATGGAAGGATGAGGAGAGGATGCATGCGACTGATGATTGGAAGGGAATGGTTTATTGTTAGATGGAGTGGGGCATATTTTTATGGGGTGACACTTCTTGATGGGTGTATTTTTATGAAACATGTCTGATTGGATGGAAATCACAAGTATGGGAAGTTATACTAACATAAATTAGAGTTTAAGTATAATTTTTGTAATTTCAAATGATACCTTTCCCACTCATGTGGCATGCATATTTCAAATGATTATATATATATATATATATATATATATATATATATATATATAACTTTATTAAACAATTATATCATACTGATTTCAATTTACTTGTGCACTAAAATAATTATCTTGAAATGGATATTAAGAAGGATAGTACTATAACAAAAATAAAAGGAACATTGTCCCATCCCATGAGATTTAGATTATAATGATCAATTTGTATCCTATGTATTACTATGATTTCATGATATTAATATTAATCAAGTGTAGAATATTCTTCTCAACGTATAAACTTTACTTTTGAATCTTGGTCTATTGTGATCTGAAAATCTAAGTATATTTACTTCACTACAAAACCTTTAA
This sequence comes from Picea engelmannii, assembly GCA_009831015.1. Classification (NCBI taxonomy): domain Eukaryota; kingdom Viridiplantae; phylum Streptophyta; class Pinopsida; order Pinales; family Pinaceae; genus Picea; species Picea engelmannii. The sequence goes on along the minus strand of ML844237.1, from coordinate 42,994 downwards.
CCTTATAAAATTATTTCCACTCTCATTTTCTCTCTGTTTGTATGAAATCACCTCCAACAAAGGTTGTATTGCACTATTGAAAATCATAGAAACTCCTTCCTACAAGTGTTAGTTCAATTACATTCTTGTAGTTATAAGAATAACAATGACTGAAAAAGCGACCACCTATGTATGTATTCTTGATCATGGTTTTAGTTAGTTTTATGTATTCTCAATTGTATGAGATGATTCTTCATGTTTTGGTTGCAAGGAAAGGATTTAGAGACTAGATCATCTCTTCAACCAATGAAATTTTATCATCTGAAAATTCAGCTGACGATATCACATTCCTATCAACAAGGTGGGTGAGCCTTATCTAGATGCATATAGTTACCTTGATACCCAATCTAGATGCATATAATTACCTTGATACCCAATTCTATCTTCTCAAAGAGGGCTTGTTGGCACCTTATAGAGAATCCCTTTAGAAACTAAAAAGTAATTCTAAGTTGTAGAAGCTGAAAAACTTATGTCATATCCATGTATACACATTCACTGGATATGTTGGCATGAGATTTAGTAACAATGGTGTTGATTATAGTGTTTTTTAATGTATAAGGTGGTGCCAAAATTAGATGAGAGAAGTCAAAAGTTTTGATGAATAAATTCTTTCTATGCATATCCAAAGACGGTTTCATGAAATTATTTTGGGCATTAGTTTTCAATTGAGATCCTATTATAGGTGTGAGATCACTAGTGTGTGTGCATGCTCTAATTGGGCTCTAGAATGGGGCACAATATTATATGTTTGAATCCACAAGATCCTATTAAGAGACATATGTGCATGTATTTAGGGTTCAAATAAAGATATGGAAGTCCATTCATTATGTATTCTTAGTGATAGTGGAGATTAGTTTATTGGGGGAGGGGGCCAGATCTATGAAATTACTATATACTTGTCTTCAATTTTGACCTAGAATATGAGGTAAAAAAAATTGTGATGATGTGAATTTCCTCTTGGACGTATTTTTTTAACTTGAATATACGCATAAAATGTTATCACATTAAAAGAAAATAAAATAAAAGATATATAAAAATAATGCTAGAAACATCCAATTATTAAATCTATGACATGCTCTTTTTAACTCATTGAGAAAATCATCAAAAGAGGCTATTTAAAATTGTTTTGATTATAGTGGTAGGTGATTCTCTAGTAGAACTTAGGAAACTGTGGGTTATTACTTCGGTACAACTAATGGCATAGGTAAATCCTTGTTCTATAATTGATGAATTTTCAAGTGTGTCATTCTTTAGTATTCTAGTTTCCACTTAACTTAACTTGTTTGATAGAAAATTATAATGAAACTATTACCAATAAATTTTATTTGGTCCATTCTACCAAAGTACATGGATGGATATGTGACATTTCTTAAACATATTACGATAAAGGGAAATTATTTAACTTTTATTACTCCAATGCATTTTTAAATTTTAAGTAATGTAAAAATTAGAAAATAAAAATAAAAGTTTAAAGGTTATTTAAAAAATTATGGAAATATTGAAGGTTTCCATGTAAAATAAATTAACATGTAGAGGAGGGTTAGACTTCATGGAACAAGAATTATTAAAAAAATTGGGGAATACAAAGAGAATAATGGACATCATAAAACATTACTTCTCAACCACAAAGGGTATTTCAAACCAATTAATGATTTCATACAACAATCTTAGGATGACTAGGGTGTTGGAATACTAAGAGAGGGGTGAATCAATTTTACACAATAATTATTACTTTCTTTTACCACAACTTATTTTTCTTCAAAATATGTTATTTACCAACAGTTAATCATGCAATTCATAATACACAGAGATTTAACGTGGAAACCCAAATCGGAGAAAACCACTAAAAATTTCTTTATAAAAAAATTGTAAGCACCAACTTACAACATACACCAATTTGCAATAATCTTTGTAGGAACCAACCTACAAGGGATACCAATACCCTTTTTGAGCATCAAATCAACCAATGGGAACCGAATCATCCAATGGGAACCAACCCACATAATTATTGTTCACATGCACCAACCTGTAGGAGACACCAATCCCCTTCCTTGCTCCACCTTGCCACCTTGAACAATTTGTAAGTCGTAGCTTGCTTCAGAAGACCTCTCCAACATAATTCATCCTCTATTTCATCAAACCTTAGATATTCATTGCTTCTACGCTCCCATTGTGAACCTTAGAGCCTCACTTCTTCACACTTCATACATCACACACTTCCACACACCGCTACACTTAGCTTGATTAGGGCATTGCCATTTATAGTGATTATTTCCTTAATAATTTGTCATTGTGCAAATCATGTTTGCTCAACCCAATTCCATTGATTCTCCTTTAGGTTGAGCTACAAATATCTCCATGGAAACAAATATTCTAACTTCCTTTTGTCACGCATCATTTCCACATATAATCCTTAATGCTAAGGGGTCGTCCGATCATTTCTCCATTTTAATCTTGTCTGTCTATCTACGATCATATTTATTGGGACAATCAGGGTGCTTATCGGACCCCCAAGACCTCTACACTCATCCACCGTTCGATAAGGGTTTCCATTTAATTTCCACCATCTATTTGTGGTCGTATTTTTCAAGACCATCAGGCCCATCGGATCCTTGGGGACTTACCACTCAACAACTGTCAGATTTAGATCTTCATTAAATATACATCATTGATTTTTGATCATGTTATTGGGACCAAAGTGAGTTCGAAACACTCAACATTACCTCAACCGTTGGATCATTTATCAATGGCTGGTGTTGGTTCTTAGAGTCCTTCTTGTTGGAGTCCACTCGTCAACTTCACTCTGACCATGTCCTCTCTGATGGTCGACTGAGATTTGCTAGTTGTCTAGATTTATAGCTCACCAAAATTCTATACCTGCTGGCACATGGACCAATAAATATGCTCCATGTGGTGATGACTCGACAGTTGAACTCATGATGATGTCATCACAACTTACATTCATGTTCAAGGCTTTGAGATGGAATTCTATTTGTACTTAGCCCAATCTTCTTAGGACACGTGGTCTAATTATTGTGTTACATGTATACATCAATTATGGCGCCACTCTCCTTCTTTGAAGCATATTAACATAGATCCAATGGTTGATATGGATTTATGATTGTCATTGTATCTCTTCTTTTTGTCGATCTATGACCTAGATCGTTCCTCAGAGTTCCCTCATTGGAGTACCTTTGCACACTCTACTCCGATGACTCGTACTGTGATAGATCCAACGATCCTCGTAGTCTAAAATCAACAGTTCTGATTGTGTCTCTCTCTTAACGTGCACATTGATTACCTCATGTCATTCTAACTATATGTGAGAAGGTCAGATGGGGCCCACATTGATCTATGGATGAGATTACATCTCGCTTTCATGCCAACCGACGATTCATATTTCTCCTCGGAGCTCTTTCATTAGAATGTTGCTACTTAATCCATTCCGAACAATGTTTGTTAGATGGACGACTGAGATCTACTTATTCATATCAATGTTTTTTGTTTACTTTTAGAGTCCCTTCATTAGAATGCCTCAATTGTTGGTAAGACAATTTACTCTGACAGGGCCTCTCTGATGAACGGTGGAGATTCACTCACCATTCTAAATCAACGACTGAGATGAAGACATACAATGAATTGGACCCATTATTATTCGAAACAATTAGTAGTTGACACATGTCACTCCTGGGACACTCTAGCATCCATGTCATTCTATCAATCAAGTTGTCACACTTTGTCATGTTGATTTCACAGATGATGTGGCACTGACGATATTATGACATATTCACTACCTCCATATCTTGTTTGTAGATCATGATGGCTTGGAACTTTGACATGTGGCCTCATCCTTTCTTCTTATGTGGCTTTGACATGACAACTGATGTGGCATCCAAGCTAGCTCACCATCACTTGAATTTTCTCATCAGGACTCATTCATTAATTTTATTTTGATGGACGGTCTAGATCTCTTCGTGATATTGCTTTGATAGATCAATGGTTCCTATTGATTCATAGTTTCTTCCGTCATTTTGTTCACATTCAATCACTCCAATGGCCTTTCCTGTGATGAATGGTCCAAGTTCGCTTGAGATATCTTCCAATTTAAGGTTAGATTTCACCAGTGAAGTACTGGCATGAGAGTAGATGGTTGATAGTAGCTTCGATAGAGAGGTTCTGAAAATAAATAAATAAATGTTTTTGGGTTCCAATGGATGATTGATGAGAGCCGTTAATATAGTGAATATTTTCCTAGTTTTAATTTGTGCCACTGATTTGCTCTTCAATAGAGATTTTATTGCAATGTTCTATAAAACACTTCACTATTCTATCCACCACTGTGATGTTGTATCACTGCATTGTTCTATCACTGCGCCGGTGTGAAAACACTGCATTATTATATCAACCATCGTTTTGGACATCATTCCTCTACACTCCCACATTCAACTCCATCCTTGATATTCTTGACATCAATCACAATATACTCAACATTCTCCCCCTTTGTCATTGATGGAAACTCTACTATTGAGTTGCTCCCCCTGTCAATGTGTTGCTGAGTGATTTTTTCTTCCTTTCTTTCTTTCATCTCCCCGTGTCTTATGTCGAGTGATTTTTATTCCTTTCTTTCTTTCTGCTCCCCCTGTATTTTTTTTCATTTCTTTCTTTCTCCCCCCCTATCTTGTTTCTCCCCTCCTTTGACACCATTGGAAAAGGGTTTATGTATTGTGTAATTTCTTTATTGTAGCTAGTAATCTTCTTGTCTTCATGTAGTTCCTCCTAACATGGTACTCTTCATTTTTCTTTGCAATGTATAACCAAATGAAATCTACCCCTAAGATTTGATTCTACTGAGATCCCAATAGATTTCAGCTAAATCTTTCACTACAAAATGGGAATGAATCCCATCTTCTGTCTGAGATACTATAATGTATCTCTAGGTAGGTTTTTGTAAATATGTCTTCTATTTGTTCCTTGGTAGGAACATACTCCAACTTGAAAATATTACCATTTACATGTTCCCTCATAAAATGATATTTTATTAGGATATGTTTTTCCTTTGAGTGCATCACTGGATTCTTTTAAATGCTTATAACACTAGTGTTTTCATATCGTATCGAAATTGGATTCTTGTATTCTATCTGAATTTATTGTAGTGTTTGTTTCATCCAAAGAATTTGAATGCAACAAGATGTTGCTGCAATGTACTTTGCTTATGTTGTGGAAAATGATATTGAAGACTATTTATTGGTTAGCCAAGATACTGAACAATTTCACAAGAAGAATTCTCCTCCACTTGTGCTCTTCCTGTCATCAACACCACCTGCCCAATCTACATCAATATATGTTGTTAGATTAATTTATTCATATATACCCTTTAAATATATAAATAGTCAAATATTCATATACACCACCTGTCCAAATTCCAAAATACCCTTTAAATATATAAATATTCATTTGATAGCCTGTACATGTGTTTCCTTGGGTGCAACTTGAAATCTTCCAACTAGCCCTACTTCTTTCATTATTTTTGGCCTTGAAGCTATAAGAGAAAGTATTCTTCCTATCATTGACCTGTACAAATATTGATCAGTTTCCTTAGATTTGTCCTCCTTGCTGACCTTACATCATGTGACCATGGGTGTGCTGACATGTTTACAATCTTCCATCTCAAACTTATTCAACATATCTTTGATGTATTTGGTATGAACAATGGATATTCCTTTTCTGGTTTGAGTAATATGCAGTTCCAAAAAGAATGACAATTCTCTAAGCATGAACATCTCAAATTCCTTCTGCAAACTTTTGGATTATTTTATCATCATTAATTCCAAAGATAATATCATATACATACACTACAATGATCAACATTTGTGGATTATCTATTTTGATGTAGTGATTGATGTATGTTGTTCCCTTTCTGAAGCCTTGATGCTGCAAGTACTTGTCAAATCTTGAGTACCATGCTCTGGGAGTTTTCTTTAAGCCATATAGTGATTTATTCAATATGCAAACACAACATTCATTTTCTAATAATAGGAACCCTTCATGTTGTTCTATGTACACTTCTTCTTGTATATCACCATTCATGAATTCTAACTTGACCTCCATTTGATATACTTTGAAATTCTTAAACCTTGCAAATGCCAAAAACATTCTAATGGATTCTAACCTTGCAATAGGTGAAATTTTTTCTTCAAAATCAATGCCTTCTACTTGAGCATACTCTTTACATACCAATCTTTCTTTATTTATTACTACTTTTCCATATTCATTCAACTTGTTCTTGAATACCCATTTAGTTCCGATCACATTTTTATCCTTGGGCCTTGGGACAAGCTCCCAAGTTTCATTTTTCTCAATTTGATTTAACTCTTCCTCCATAGCATTCACCCAATTATGATCATTCTGAGATTATATAAAGGATTTAGGTTCTTCTTGGGACAATAGAGAGAGATTCATATGTTCATATTTGTTTGTCAATTTCCTCCTTGTCTGAGTTCTAGCATTTTTTTCACCAAGAATCAAATTTTCTGGGTGATCCAGATTATTTTCAGCATGAAATGAGAGAAACAATATAACAAAGAAATGTACATAGATATATCATATATCCAATAATATAACAGATATATAACATAGATATAAAAATAAACACAAAGATACAGTAATACATAATTTCTATTAATGAGAGAAATGTACAGAACTTTAAAATATAGAGTGAATGAACTTGCTATAATCGTGGCAACTTATCTTTGAGAAGAGATGTGACGGATATGATCATCCACAAGAAGATGATTGTTACAATGAGGCTCCAAAGGCCTTTTTAACATAAATAAAATCCAAAACCCTAACCCTGGAAGATGAAAAGCCAACAATTTTTTGGACCCCGTTTTGGGTAGTTTGGTGTATCAACTTCTCGGGGGCATAACTCTAGCATACGATCTCCGTTTGGGGAACACGATAGCTCATTGGAAAGGTATAGATGGGGAGCTTCATTTTGGGATCCTTTGTGTATAATCAAGGTGCACGATTACACAAAATCATCATTTAGGCCCTCAAAATGGCCCCAGAAGTTCGGAACTGCTAAAAATAGTAAGTTGCCAACAAATTGTTTTGAGCCAGTTGGAATAGGTGGGTGGACACCGATATCCACCTAGATCAATGCTCCCTCCTTAGGAAGAAATGGTATCCATTGTGTTGATTTTATGGGGGGAGAGGGGAAAGCATTTGATGAATTTGAATCTTGGTGAGCTGCTTGCCTTGATGGAGAAGTTGTGCTGCTGAGCTTGTTGAAGGCTGTCATGAACCTATTGTTGGTAGGGTTGAATTTGTTCCACCAAATTGTTGTATATTTTCTTGAATGGGAAGTGTGTATACACCCTTGTAGGTGAAGAAACAATATATTCTTTCTCTTCTACAATCGGATTCGGTTGGATAGAAAGATCTTGGGCCAAGGATGCAGTGCTTGCAGTGTCCTTCTGTTCACCTTTTGAAAGTATTATGAAGAGGATGAGTTTTGAAGTATGAGAGATTACCTTGGAACACTATTTTGGTGGAAGAGTAGTCAGAACTACCTCTATCATCCTACAAAGATGACCCCCCATAGTAACAATGAAACTATGGGGTCAAGACTCATAAAAAACATGACGTTTCCACATATATGGTTGGCCCAAAAGAACATCACAGACAAAAAGAGGGGAAACATCACACAATACCTCATCCTTGAAGGGATGGATGCCATAGGACATGCGACAGTTCTCATTGACACAGAGATATCGTTCCTGGCAAACCTACCCGATGTTGTATGGATGCATGTGTGGTGTTGTCAACAATCCCAACTGTTTGATGACCTCTATTGAGATGAGGTTATTCTGGCTTCCATTACCAACAATGAAATTAAATGGGGTCCCCTTCACCCACATCTGTGAATGGAAGAGGCACTCCTCCTCTTCAGGATCTGCTGGTTCTTCTGGTTGAATTGTTGCGGTCGTGATGGTAGTAGTGGGGTCTGCATCGATGATCTGTATTTTTCGAGGATTTTTTGAATCATATTTCGAATCAAGTTTCAAATCCTTTTCTTTGATCTCAAGCACCAATGATATTTTTGAGCGACATTCATCAGCCAAGGGATTTTTTGGAAGTCGCACCACGTTTCAATGTCATTCTTCATCTTTCCATTACCCTTCTTTTCCCGTGGCTTGGACTAGTTTTTAGGAGGATGTTTTTTAGGGTCGTCTTTATTATACTTTGGTTTTTGCAGATTTGCAGACCCAAACTCCCATTTGTTCTGGTGCCTAAATTTTTTCTTGATTTTGACAACATACCGATAGGCATCTCCCAGTGATGAGATGTCGATAAAATCCATTTTGGTTTGGATGTACCTATGTAGAGCCCCATGGTATTTCAGAACCAAATTCCACTCAGAGTCTTTGATACCCAAATTGGTGCGCAAGGTATGGAAAGTATTTGTGAAATCCGACATTGTTTGGCCCCTTTCTTGCTGCAATGTGGTCCATATCATGTATTGGTCATCATAGTTACCAACAGGGTAATATTTTTCCTTGACCACATCCACAAAAAAATCCCAAGTGGGATCGAAGCCATATATGCTAGACTCCTATGTGGAAATTTGATCCCAGTAAGTTTCCCACCAATTTTTGACATGGGGGAGAGCCTTAAGGAGCATGGAGCTGATCTTTTCCCTGCTAGAAAAATTGTGAACATAGAAGTAACCTTCTAGCAGATTTAACCATTTTTCTAGGGAATCTACATCTATCTGACCTTCAAATACGAGAATATAAAAATTAACTTGTACCTTGAAAGGAGAGGTTCCTCCAAAGTGGCTTCTTGATGAAGACATGTCTGTTGTTATCGGTAGGTGTTGAAGGATGTGGGGAAAATTATCCATCATTTCATCCCTCTGTCACTCGAGAGCTTGCTCAAGGAACAAATTAATAGAATCTTTTGCTCCATCACTTTTATTTTCTTCCGACATGGAGGGTTTCTTGGGTGTGTGAGAGAGATTGTCCTCAAGAGAGACAAGCTCGAGACCCAACCTGCTATACTTGGACCTTGTTAGGGACATGCACTGAAAAATGATCAAGAGCAACCCGCTCTGATGCCATTGATCTGGATTATTTTCGGCATGAGATGAGAGCGGAGATATAATAAATAAATGTATAGAGATATATTGGATATCCAATAATATAACATAGATATAGAAGAGATATAACAATAAACACAAAGATACAATAATACACAACTTCTATTAATGAGCGAAATGTACAAAACTGTAAAATACAGAGTGAATGAACTCGCTAGAATGGTGGCAGCTTATCTCTGAGAAGAGATGTGACGGCTACACTCATTCGAAAGAAGATGATTTTTACAATGAGGATCCAAAGGAATTTTTAACATAAATAAAATCCAAAATCGTAACCCTAGAAGATGAAAAGCCAACAATTTTGTGGACCTCGTTTTGGGTATTTTGGTGTAATAACTTCCCAAGGGTGTAACTTTGACATACTATCTTTGTTTGGGTTGCATGATAGCTCGTTGGAAAGATATCAATGAGGAGCTTCATTTTGGGGGCTCAATGAGAGCCTTTTTATTTCATTAAGGTTTTTTATTGTGGAAAAGCGTGGTTTAGGCCCTCAAAATGGACCCAAAATTTTGGAACGGCTAAAAATAGTAACTTGCCAACAAACTATTTTGAGCCAGTTGGAATAGGTGGGTGACCACCGATATCTACCTGGATCACTGGGTGATTATTTTGTACAAACCTTGATGGTATTTGTGTATTTTGGAGTTATGCTTCTTCTATCTCGTATTCTTCATTTTCTTGTTCTTCTTCCTCCTTTTCTTCTTCATTTGCTTGTTCTTCTTCCTCCATTTCTTCTTCATTTTCTTGTTCTTCTTCTTTATGTTCATATTCTTATTCTTTAGTGTACTTGATTTATTCATCTATTTTGACATAATACTTTCAACAATATTTTGTATCCTTTTATTGTAACACCTATAGGCCTTTATTTTTGATGAGTTCCCAAGAAAGATTCCTTCATTTGATGTGGATTCAAATTTTCCTAAGTCATCATCGTCTCATTTGATGTAACACTTGCTCCCAAAAATTCTAAAGTGTTTGACAGATGATATTCTCCTTTTCCATAGTTCATTGGGTGTATTTTCATTATTGGTTATAATCTTTCCTCTATTTAGTATATAGACATGTATATAAATTGCTTCTCTCCAAAAATTGTTTGATATTACTACTTCATTTATCATCATTCTAGAAATTTATTGTACATGTCTATTTTTCCTTTCGACAACCCCATTTTGTTGAGGAGTTCTTGTTGCTTCATATTTTTTTTATTCCATGTGTTTCACATAATTCCACAAACTCATTGGATGTGAATTCACCTCCATTGTCTGACCTTAAACACTTTATTTTCATCTCTGTCTCATTCTCAACTAAAGATTTGAATTCCTTGAATTTGTCAAATGCTTCATATTTATTTTAGAGGAAAGTAACCCAAGTCATTCTTGTATAATAATCAATGAGTAACATGAAGTACCTTTCTCCTTGCAAGATTTTATTCCTTCTTGGTCCACAAAGTTCTGTGTGTACAAGTTCCAAAGGCTTGGAAGTTGCATATTCCTTTGTTCTGAGGTTCACCCTTGACTATTTTCCATGTTGACACTGCTTGCAAATAGTACTTTAGGGTTTTATGATTTTCGACACATCTCTTAGTATTTGTTTGGTATTGATTTTTACCAGATTGTCAAAGTTCATATGACCCATTATTTTGTTCCACAACCAACTTTCATTTGTATATCATATAACGAACCTTTCTCCATTGATTTAATTAAGAACATATACATTATTTAGGGTTCTGATTCATTTTTCTATCAACCTTCCTGAGTCTACTTTTTTGATCTCACATTCTCAGGAGTTAAATATGAGATTGTTTCCCTGATCACACATCTGTCTTACACTGAGAAGATTTTGTTTTGGACATTCATCACATGGAACCTTTTCTATCTTATCTTGAGGGTGCCTTTTCCAACAATCTTCGATTTTCCATTGTATACAAAGGTGATGTTACCCTCATTTTTCTTCAGGGTGATGAAATTGCTTATATCTCATGTTATATGACTAGAGAATCCACTGACGATATCCCAGTTATCCTTATTTTTCTAAGTATGGAGAATTTCTTGAACAAAAAAAATAATTTCTTTCTTTTGTTCCCAACTTATTTTCATTATAGGCACAACTTGCTTGAGATTACCTCTGCAGTACTTTGCTATATGTCAAAAATTATTGCAATTATAACATACAATGTTGTAATTCATTAGGGGAGAAAATAAATTGTAATTTCTCCTTGAGAATCCCTGAGTATCCCGGTAGTTATTTCCCATGCAATCTCTTCTTGTACTTGTTCTACAATCTATTTATTTATGACCAAATCCATTACAAGAGTAAAAATAGCCATAGAAAGAGTTTTGATACATGGTTGAGTGATTCCATGTTGATGGAATAGTTTTCCATCCTTGGTCTCTATGAGTATAATTTGTCTATTGTGGATCATAATGTTCTTCCTTTCTATGGTCTTCAACTTTAATTATATTTATGAGAGTGTCGACATAGTTCTTGGTTGTTTTGAAGATGTTGATACTTCTTCATTGACATCTTCCTTCATGTCACTATATCCAAGACCCATTCTATCAGATGGTGCTCTTTGATGATTTAGGATTTCATCTAATGTTGTAGAGATTATTGCTGAGTTCTCCAACTTCTTTCTCAGGTGGACTATTTCATATTCAAGAGTGCTACAAATATCTTCTTTTTATTTCAGTCGAGCCTTTAGAACTTCTTCAATATTCTTTGCTTCTTCTACTTGAACCTTCAATGTAATTGTTTTCTTCTTTGTTTCCTTATCATCATATTCCTTCTCTTTATATTTATGTAGTTCCCGCTTTTGATTTCTTTTCTTGGCCTTAAGTCTACAATTTTCTTCTAGGGAACTAATGAGTTATGCTTCAATATTTACTTTTGCATCTTTAACATAGTTGTTTTCTTCTATTGAGTCTGTATCTTCATTTGTTTGTGTTTCCAGACCCATAAAGAGAATCTCATCTACTTCATTGTCACTATCATTTGATGACATGTTGTATTCATTGGTATCTAGATTCTTCCTTTTACCGTAAGGATTTTTATTCTTTTTCATCTTCCTTTTGTTGGTTTTCTTGAAATTAATTTCTTCTTTCACATTGTTGTTTTAACAAGGACATTTATGAGAAAATTTTCCTATTTTTCCACAATTAAAAAATTTGAAATGAGCTTACCTTTGTATGTGTTTTTGAGCTTCCTGACAAAGTTTGATTCTTCCTCATCTAGTTCGTTGTCTGAGTAATCACTTATCTTGCACTCTGTCCTCTTTGGCGCTTTAAAGGATGCTTCCTTCCTTGATGTTCTTGGTGGGATATCCTATTCTATTCTCATTTCATATGCAATTAATGTTCCATGAAACTCATCCACTGTTAGTTTGTCTAGATCATTCATTTTTCAATGACTGATATTTTGGGATTAAATATTGAGGGAAGTGACCTGAGCACATTCTGTATAACAAAAGATTATTCAAAATATTCTCCTAATACTTTGATGGAGTTGACAACCTCATCCACACGAAGAATATAGCATGTAATGTTGTCTTATTCATTCATTTTGAGAGTCTCAAATTGTCCTTTATAGACTTGTGACTTTTATCTCTTAACCTTCTCATCTCCTTCATAAATCGTTTGTAGTTTGTCCCACGTCTCTTTAGTTGAGGCACAATACATGACTTTGGTATATACTATTCTTCTTAATCTGCAAAGAATGGAATTCTTGGCCCTGAAATTATTGTTACTGAGACTAATTTCAGTCATATCAATTGGAAGAGTGTTTGGAGATTTGTAACCATTTACTACTGAAAGCCCACACATCATATCTGAGAGACATAAAAAATTCTTGCATTCTTACTTTCCAAAAGATATATTCTGGTCCATTAAATATGGGGTTTTGTTTGTGGATAAACCTTCATGTTCCTCCATTGTGATGATTCACCTTCCAATGATTAGGCTATTATTGAAGGAAGTTGCTCTGATACCAATTATTGGAATACTGAGAGGGGGGTGAATCAATATTACACAATAATTATCTCTTTATTTTACCACAACTTATTTTTATTTGAAATATGTTATTTACCTATAGTTAATCATGCAATTCACAATACATGGAGATTTAACCTGGAAACGTAAATGGGAGAAAACCACAAAAACCTTCTTTATAAAAAATTTGTAAGCACCAACTTACATCAGACACCAATCTGCAATAATCTTTGTAGACACCAATCTGCATGGGACACCAATCCTCTTGCTGAGCACCAACTCAACCAATGGGAACCAAACAACAAAATTTTTGTTCACATGCACCAACCTGTAGGAGACACTAATCCCCTTCCTTGCTCCACCCTGCCATCTTGAACAATTTGTAAGTTGTATCTTTCTTCATAAGATCTCTCCAACATGCTTCATCCAAGAAGAGTATAACAATTTTTTGAATGCACCTCCTCTACAATATCCTCTTCCTAAATGAAATTATATTTTTCCTGATACTAAAATTTCAAGTGGAACTGATAGAAATGAACAACATAGGGTACATGTTGTGAATGTGAATAGTGGAGATGAGATCATACATGATACACACATTTCCAACCAAATGTTACATGATACTTTTGAGAGGGAATACATCCATGTAGTTTGTGAACATGAAGAAGATATATATAGAGGTGATGTAGACCATGACATTGTACCTAATAATTTAATGCAAGATGCATACACATCCCTTGTTACAGTCATTGGTAACACAAAGTGATGTAAGTTGGTTGTTGTTCTAATGATTTATAATTTGAAAGAAACATATGGATGGTCATATAATATATTTACATCTTTGTTAAGGTATAACATGTGATGTGTACTATAGTATAATGTGCATTACAAGTTCTCTAATCTTGTTATCTTGTTAATTCTTAGTTAGTTGTTATTTTTAGTTTGGATTAGTTTATTATAGGATAAATTGTTTCCATCAAGCAACATACTTCCTAGTACATGTAAAGTTGCTAGAAAAGTGTTGCTTGATTCAGGTGTTGATTAAAAATAATTTATCTTATACAAAGGGCAACATAAATATAAGTCTTCTTGTCCAGAACGCAAAACAAATCGCTACCGCTTTGATGTAAAGGGAAAAATGATCCAAAAAAATTATGATTCCACTTTCCTATAATTATAGGATTGCAGCAAATGTTTCATTGTAAATAATTAGCTGAATATATGAATTAGAATGAAAAAAAAGGAGTGGAAAAGACACATTGTGCATTCTTGCAACTTTTGAGGCAATGAAGCATATATAAAATATATGGCCAAAAATATTTATATGTGAGGGATGAAGTATAAGAATTGGATTATCAATGGATGAAGTGAACCCATTCTCCTTCTGGTATACAAATTATACAATTTGAACCACTCTCCTAATAGATTATAACATCCCTCCTTGGATGGTTATGCAAAAATAACAATTGATGCCGTCTCTTATTTTTCCTATAAAGAATCAAGTTCGAGAGATCGATGTTTCCTTGGAACTGTTGACAGAGGAGATGTTCTCCTATGGAATGACATTTATATTTATGATATTTCAAATCTATATATGAATGGAAAATTACTATGTATAGTGTGATTTGTTGGATCATCCATGACTTTCCAAGGCTAGTAGTATGCTCAAGTATAACCTTTATTTTAGAATAGTGTAAATCATTCTACTAATTATAAGTCAATGAGGTCCATCAATAATTGATGCATCATGTCTATTTATTTTATTTTTGTGGTTCATGACTAAGGACAAAATAATTATTTACTTGTACAAGCTATGATGAGGAAATTTATTCTTAAGGTATTTTAAAAAATTGCATAAGCGTGTCTATGAATACACAAGTCATTTTTTTAGCGAAACCATCATTTCTTCAGATGAAGAGATATTTTGATGAGAAAATCAAGATAATACCCATTCCTCATATCATGACACTAGTAGATTGGTCAAAGAATATTAAATCTTACATTGAATTGGTGTGGGAGGATATGTTCAATGTATACCTATATGATATTGAAAACAATGTAGATGACTTCAAAATTCCTCTTGATCAAATGCCAAAAGGGATGTGTAAGACCCTCTCTTAGAGTGGAATCAAGCACCTCCACCGCATGAGTGCAGTCTGATGGACATGTTGGAAAAATGATTTCATTGAGATGCCTTGGCCCATTGGCAAGGCACACCTTAGAAAATAACCTTGGCCCATTGATAAGGTGAATGTTGGAGAGATAATGGCCTTGGCCTATGACAAGGCACACTTAAGATGGGTTGGGAACCTTGTCCCATTGGCAAGGCAATTCATAAATAGACTCGAGCTCACATGTGGACAAACAAGACTTAACATAAATAGTGGCAAGTCAAATGCACCAAAGGAGTTGGATGGACTTGGCTAGAGGTAAAGGAGGTTGTCGCAAGAAACCTCATCCAAAACATACATTGGCATGATGGATACATAAGTCGGCTTAGAGGGCTTGATGAATTGGTGTGTTTACTTATATGGATTGATGGAGTTAGGTAGTCCACACTTGGTGATTGTGATGAATGGTCGAGGTTCCTTCAGGCACAAGTTTTCATGAACCACAAATGTGGGTCACATTCATTGGGCATACTCCATTGGGAATGCATCCATCAAGTGCACATTCACTAAACAACTTGGGTGCACTTGGGCACACTTGGAAATGAATAGATTGAATCATCTAGATTGGGAATAATTGTGTGGACTCGAAGGAGTTGGACACACATGGGATGACTAAGCCAACTGAGATGAGTGGAAAAAGTTACCTTTGGATGGATGAGATGCAACCAAACATGTCAACCCACTTGGGCACACTCAGGATGCACTTGGGCACAACAAAATAGAATGACTAGATGTCATTGATGGGCTTAAGATGACTTGGCGAACGAGAATATTGAGCAGGATCACAACGACTTGGGTTGACCTTGCATGAGATGGAACAGTTCATTGAATGATCATCTTGAGTTGAACTTGGGTCCACTTGATATGACTTGAATTTACAAGAGAATGGTAAGGCTCCTATGAGTATGTTATGTCTCATTGAGATAAGGAATAGAAGGAAGAAAGAAGTACAAGATTAATTCAAGTGTTATGTGATCTTCTTGTTAAAGGGTTGGCATCACAAGTCAAAATTTTGCGGTTAAGTGATGAGATAGAAATAGGACCTATAGGAGGTAATCTTGTGGATAATTCAGGGGTTGGTTTGTACAAGGTTGTGAGTAGTCTTGGGAGAAAGAATTTTTCCTTTGCTTATTTTTACTTCTATAATTGAGTTGCAGGCAGTGGTCATGCTTCCCTATTGTATTTTGTAACATTCTTATATCTATCTATCTATCTATCTATCTATCTATCTATCTATCTCTCTCTCTNTATATACACACACACACACATATAACATTCATAAACATACACATACATACATATGTGTTGTGTATTACAAATGTTTTGTATGTGTTGAATGTTACTATCTCTTACATACTGTTATGTTGACTAAGTTGTGAAATTGGCTAAGTGTTGTATTGCAAAATGTTTTAAGGCTATGGTTGGATGCATGCCTAGCGTTTCTTGTTGGATGAACTAAGTGTGTTATACTTGGTTGAGAATATAACTTTTTGTAGCCTAAGGAGAAGTTATGAGAAGACCTTAGGTGAAGATGCATAGTTTGGTTGTAGTAGGTATAGGTTGGCCAAGCCACTATAGTTGACACAGGGCATTGCTGCACAACCGTGGATGCCAGAACAACTTGGGCGCACCCAAATCACAATTTTTTATTTTGCGTAGACTATAGGTCCATGATAGTTGGTATCAAAGATGATTTTGGATATAGTTGGTGCTCTTCATCACTATGACTTCCATGATAGTTGGTATCAGAGAAATTTGATAATTGGTTGCATAACTATATTTGTGAAGTTGATGCCCATTGTTATTTTGACATTTAGTCATGGTTTTGACTTGAGTTAGTTGGGGTGTTGTTCACTGATGACATTTCCATGACAAGCATTTTCAAAGTATGTCATGAGGGTTAGTCAAGCATTCTAGGTGAAATTGAAGTGAAGTTGTAGGATTTGGGATGAGTTTGGAATTTTATAGCGGATTTTCTTGAAGGATAGGAAAAATGTAAACTTGGTGCCTTGGTGAAGTAGGTAGCTAAGACAATTTTCTAGACAAAATGGTGAAAACTCTTGTTGGCTCAGGTGTGTTGTAGGATTGAAGCAACAAGTTGACCCAAGTCTTGAGACTTGGGGGTTATTTCCAATGTGCCTAGATAGTCAAATTGGTCATGAGTTGTAGCATGGAAGGCATGGAGGAAGATTCATGGAATACCAAGATGGATGTCATGACCAGGAACTTGGAATAATGGGATCAACACATCTGACACTTTTACTAGGATCATGCGGTGAATTCGTATAAGATCATTCCATGGGTGAAAGGTTGGGTCCAAAAATTGAAGGATTTAACAGACCAAGTAGAGACTTGGATGTTTCCTAGGTTGGGGTTGTTTAGAAAGGAGGATTCCTAATACAGAAGCAACCTATATTACCTAAGTCAAGAGGCAATTTTTTTTATTTCTTTCTTTTTTTACCAAAATCACTTTGCAATAGATTGTCCTTTGAAGGAAAATTTGAGAAAATTGGAAGAAGTACAAGTGTGGTCGATGGTGAAGAAGAATCTTATAGCCTTGGAAGTGGTGATCCAAGTGAGAAAATGTTAAAAGGAAATGTTAGAAGTTCTAAATGCCTTGATAACAAGTCTAGGAAAGTTTGTGGTGGAAGGTCATGGATGTGGTTCACAAGATGAAGGAACATATGTAATTTCTTTTGTGGATGCAACTGAAAGTGGGTTGAAGGTGGAAACCTTGTTGGAAAACAATGTTCCCATAGAGTTTTGAGTGAATGAACTGCTACTTCACTTCACCATAATTCTGTGACCAACATGGCCACATTCAATTTGGTCAACTTAGCAATGAAGCCAACATTAGGAGTGGTTTGTTACACACCTTTGAGAGTTGGGGATTTGACAATGGATCTATTGGATGACCACACAATGGTTTTGGGGAAATAATTTCTTGGGGTTGCTAAAGTTTTTCCAGTGCCCCATGAGAATTATTTGGTGCTTTTGTATGGAACCAAAATTTTTTGTGTGCTTATGATGAATAGAAGGAAATTTGGAAATTTGGATGGATGCCAAGAATGTCAGTTGTGAAGTTGATTAAGGTATTCGGTGAATTCATAGACATGCCTCATGTCATCACATAATAGTAAGAGATGGTTTTGAGAAATATAACCTTTGGTGCCAAGGATGATATATCCCAAGTAGACATCAAGTTGATAACATTGGAGGCTTCATTGAAGTTAATATGGGAGAATACTAAACAATTGTGCACCTTGAAGGACCATAAGTAGGACATTGGGGGAAGGACTAAGCTTGCACCAATAGCATTTCTAGAGTTCATTTGAAAGGGAATGCAAGAGGAAGTAATTTTCTATGTACAATATTAGTTAGGTTGGATGGATGTATCAGCTTGGGTGAAAAATTATCTAAGTGTTGGGCCCAAGAAGTGCATGAAGGAACTCTCGTAACATGACTCTTGGTTGGATACATAAGAAATATGAGACAAATAATTATTTGAATGGGATGCACCCGCCATTGTGGAGTTTTGTAGGATGTCCATGGGAATATATGATTATGAGATAACCACAAACTAGTTGGAAGGACTAGCCTACACACCTCGAAAGATAGATGCAGTTTTGAACTACTTGTACATGAGGCATAAGTTGGACATCATGGTTGGTAGAATCCTAGGTATTTTTTGGCCACCCCCTTTCCTAATAAAGGTGTAAGTAGGATCACTACCCAAAATCAGGTAGTGGACCTTGGTGCACCTATGGAATAGGTTTAATGGAAAATTCCTTGTAGATATGACTTAATAGTGTGAAGGGAAGGTGGTGACCTTTCCTTTGTTCAATGAATATGGAAAAATGTTGGGTTATGGAAGTGAACTTAACAATTGTGGGAAAATATGGTGACTTTTCCTTGGTCTATTATGATTGGATATGATGACAAAACTTCATAAGGAAAAGGCTATCTTGGGCATGGGGATGTACATTCACATGCATGGGACGTGATAGTTGGAATGATCACCCAACTAGTTCAATATCGGGAGGATTTCAATGTACAGAAGCATCAAACGTTGGTTGAAGTATGGACATATAAGTGCTATGGGAAAAATCCCCCCTAAATTAGGTCTAAGGAATAGGTAGAGCGATAATCCCCAAAAATACTGACTTATCTCTAATCTACCCCAAAAAAATCTAGACTAAGTGATAAGAGAGGGAAGAGAATGTTAAGAAGATCACCTTGAATCCTTTTGGTTGATGTAGATCCCTTCCACTTTTTGTCACATATTAGATCATAGATATCCTCCCAAATTTGACCTGCAACAAACCAAGAACACAACACAACAACATATACAATCTCTAGTAATGACTTAAAATCCTAAATATATATGTAAATGATCAAATATAGAAGAACATGTACACATAAAGTTTTGGGACAAAGACAATCTATTTTATTCATAAACAAGATGAAAGGTTACAACCTTTGTTTGCTAACACCACTCCACAAACCAAGTCTGGGCTCCTCTGTTGTGACACTAAGTGCACCAATTTCACATAGAATTCTCACAACCAAAATGACAACATGGGAAGAAGGAATGGTCGCATAGGGAGAATGGATGGAAGGGAAGGTTGAGGATAAAACTCAGAGCAAGATGCAAAACTTGGGCAATGAGAGGGAAAGGATTTTGGCAGAGTTTTCTCGTCTCCTTGTTCATATCTCTAAATTATCCCCCTATACCCCTTTTATATGAGAAAAAGATGGTTATTTGGTTTGGGGAAGGGATACATGGGGTAAAATTGTTAGGAAACCCTTCATAGCCTGTAAACTCCACCGAAATACGTGCATTTTTTTTTATATTTTTTTCATTTTTGGGGAGCAAACGTGGGATGACTAGCATGCAACACGTGTATGTATGTGGGAATATTAGCATGAAACACATGTATGCATGTGGGAATATTATCATGCAACAAGTGTATGTACCCCAGCTGATAGTTTAGTAGAGCGTGTACATTATCCAGAAAGTTGTTTTTTGAAGGAAACCTCAACAATATGATTGGAAAAGGATGCAAATGGATGGGCCAATGTCTTGGATGCATAGATGTGGAATTTTTGGACTATAACAGATGCCACCTAATGTGTGAGGTTAAAATAACAACTGATGTCCGAAATACATTACAACATATTTATACAGTGAGAAGTCATAGAGTCGAGTGAGCCCAAGATGAGTATTTATGAGCATGTCATCTGCAAAATAATGATAATCTCTCTGAGGAAGG
This sequence comes from Picea engelmannii, assembly GCA_009831015.1. Classification (NCBI taxonomy): domain Eukaryota; kingdom Viridiplantae; phylum Streptophyta; class Pinopsida; order Pinales; family Pinaceae; genus Picea; species Picea engelmannii. The sequence goes on along the minus strand of ML844237.1, from coordinate 22,368 downwards.
CATACTCATGCTCGGGATAAAATAAGAATGGATTCCAATCAAGTACACTTCTGATCCATGTCATATAAAATAAGAATGACTATGAGACAAATAAGATTGTATATATAGATCGTAGCTGCAAATAATACATAACATAGATTCATCTCAAAATCATCTAAAGAGATACAAATACAATGTGATATGCATCTCCATGAAGCATTAATGCCTGTAGTTGGAGGTGGTAGCTTCATAACTGGAGAAATATATTCAAGGTATTAAAAAATCAAGTAGGAGTATAATAGGAGTGTAGGACTCACTGTTGATTAAGGTTGGTTGTCATTGATGTCAACACTTGAAGAAAGACCCGTAGCACAAAGTTTTGGGTAATGGACCCAATAGTGTTTGATTTAAATATGACTCATTATTTTTTTTTCATGGTTGATAAGAAGTAAATATAGATGAACTCCAAAGTGGTCCCCTTATGGTGAAAGCCCTCACGGGATGATTCTTTGTGGAGTAAGAGAACCCATGATTAATTATGGAATAATGAGATGAAGGAAAGTGAATTTGTCAGGGAAAATATCCTAGATGGATAGTTCTTGTCATGTCATTTCCGGTGGTATGTGGAACGTCACATAATTCCTCACGGT
>ML844237.1:0-13336 GCA_009831015.1 Picea engelmannii | reverse complement strand
AATAATCAATAACTATTTGTTATTATTATATACTTATTATATACTATAGTTAATAATCAATTAATAATTATATTATTAATTATTATCTTTAGAGAATGTCTTCCCGATGTTGTCCAAACATCAACAAAAAGAAACCAAAGCACCCACCAAGACAAGAATAGAGAAAAAGAGGACCAAAATTGGGAAAAAAGAGACAAAAAAGTCTATAAATAGAGGTATAACACTCATTTTAACCATTCCAATTTGGAAAATAGCCAAAAAGTGAAAAAAAACCCTTCCTTAAAACACAAATTCAAGGAGCTATGATGGACAAAAAGACTTAAAACTTGAACCAAGTAAGTACACATGACCTCCTCTAATATTTCAATACATCATTTTTTCTTTTATTTTTTGTTTAGAGGGTGCACTCCCTAAATAATAAGTGGTATCTACGTGTACACGGGTTGTTCACACTCAACACACATATATACGCAGGCTGAGAAAAACTCAGAACGCATACATACTCGACTGTCTTAACAAAAACCCACGTATATATCTTAAAGTATTCAAAAAAAATGAAAAGGGAACTAACCTCAAACTTTTTTCATGCATTAGGATGTATTTCCATTGGAGAGAGAGAGAGCATGAAGAGCTATACATACTAGTTGAAGAGGATCTAGGGGCCATTGCCATGCTAAAGCAGTGTGGAATGTGGAAGTTTTTTCGCTGCCCATTCATGAGGGAAAAACCCAGGCTACTAAATCACTTGATAGAGTACTAGAACTGAGACACAGAGGCCTTCATGCTAGAGGGCCAATCACTGAATTCTACTACCGAGGACATATACTTCTTGACCAGTCTCTCCAGGAGGGGTGAACTGGTTAACTTGAGAACTTTCCCTCTAGGACTACACAATATAGAGGACTACATTGGCTTGTACTACGAGGTTGGCACTGAGAAAATAGGCTCTCAAGTGCCAATTCAGAAGACATAAAGCCTCAACTTATGGATAGTGTTGTATATCACAAGCTAACTAGTGGTCTTGAAGATCACCCAAGCTGTAGAAGCAAGCCTCCAAGTGTTTCGGTTAGCATCGTTCGTGAACCCAACATAAACCTCAGATTCACTTGACATCTACCACAATGAAAAAGCACAATAAACTACATTTCCATCCATAAGAAAAGAAGACACAAAAATGTATAAATAAAACTATACATTATATACAATAAGTCAGACTTAGGTGACCAACCTAAGTGTGATACTTCTTAAGGTAGATCCCATTTCTAGGCTCAGAAAAAGAATTACCTTCGAATTCAACCATTTGATAAGCACCTTTTTCTAAGATTTTCTTAACAATGAACGGTCTGAACCACATGGGTTTGAAATTGCCTTCCCCCAAGGGATCTTTATCCTGGTCATAGACCAAGACAAGATCGCCTTCGGAGAAAACTCTAGGGTGGAATGACCAATCATATTGAAATTTGACACAATGTTTGTGAGCCTCATTATCCAAGGATGCATCTCGATGTTTCTCATTGAGCTGCTCAAGATAAAGGAGACTCTCTTCAAGTGGATTTGTGTTGAGAAGTGATTCCACTACCAACCTAAAAGAGGGAATTTGGCACTCAATGGGAAAGAATGCCTCCATCCCACAAATGAGTTAGAATGGAGATAAATTGATAACAATCTCTACCGAGGTTCGATATGCCAAAAGTGTTGAGTACAACATTAAATTCCAATTCGACTTGGTCGAATTGATTGTCCATTGGAGAATAGTCTTGAGAGACTTATTGACATCCTCTACTTGGTCATTCTCCTATGTATACTAGGGTGACAAATTTTATTTCTTAAAACTAATTTTTTATGTTAACTTAGTCATCATCTTATTCTAGAAGTGACTTCCATGGTCTTTGACAATCTCCTTCAGAATACTGAACCTAGCTTCAATCTAGTTAAGAATGAAAATCACATATGTTTCTCCATCATTACTAAATTTTGGCATGGACTCAAACCACTTAGTGAATTATTCTAATGCCACAATGATATAATGATGCCCCTTAGTCAAAGCTAGGTGGCATGTAGTGAAATAAATCCCCCACTTAGTGAAGGGACCAATAACAATAATCGGAAACATGGGAGCAGGGTGTGCCTGCATCTTTCGAGAGAATATCTGGCATGGGTGATGCTTCTTGATTGACTCTACACAATCTTTGATCAACATGGACAAGAAGTATCTAGTGTGAAGAATTTTTTGGGTTGTTTCCAACCCAGAAAAGTGACCGCCACATGCTCCAGTGTGACAGTCATTCAACACAAGATTTGCCTCTTCATGAGTCAGACAATGATGAAGAACATAATCAACTTCTCGACGAAACAAAGAATCATCAATGATAAGATATTTCTGCACTTGATGGTGTATCTATCAATGCTCATCGCGAAAAGTGGAGGAAGGGAACTTCAAAGTCTGAAGATACAAAATTATATCTCCATACCAAGGGTCTGAATATGCAATAAGGAAAAGATCCCCATTGATCAATGAATATTCAAGAAATTCATTACCACTCTCAACTAGAAGTTCTAAAATTATCTCAACAACCAAATACTTCTTAGACTTAGTCAAAAAAAATTCCAAGTCAAATTCTTTAAGGATGACTATCCATCAACTAATCTTCCCTCCGATGACCCATCATTTCAACACATATTGAAAAGGATTTACGACATCTACGATGGTGGTGTTGCAAAGTAGAATGTAATGAAAAAACCTTTGGACATCATGGAAAACTGCCAAAGCCAGTTTCTCAACATGGGTGTAGTTGAGTTCTGATCTAACTAAGACTCAACTAAGATAGTAGATAACATGCTCCTCAATCATGTCATCCTCTTGAACCAAGACCATACCAATAATAGACTTTGTTGTTGTCAAGTACAACAAGAAAACATTTCCATAATCTGGAGGATTGAGTAGAGGGGAAGATGTCAGAGCATGTTTCAATGCTTTGAAAGACCGTTGAGCCACTTCATCCCCAAAAAATGGGACCCTTTTTCTCAAGAGACGCATAAAACCTTTTGTAATATCGACATAGTTGGCAACAAATTGCCGAAGAAAGTTAGCTTTCCCCTGTAGACATTGAAGCTGGGGGATTGTGCACAGGGGAGGCAATTGAAATATTTCCTCAACCTTAAGAGGATCGGCCATGATCCCTTTAGTGGACATGATAAAACCTAACAAATGACCTGATTTTACACAAAAACTACACTTGTTCGGATTTAGGCAAATCTGGTAGTAGCGACACCTCTCAAAAATAAGTCGTAAGTGGGCAGGATGATTAGATATATTACAGAAACGTGATGCCATATCATCAAGATATGCCTTGACTATATGCTTGAGGTCATGGAAGGTGAATGACATGGCCCACTGAAAAGTGGCTCCAACATTTTTAAGGCCAAAAGGAACTTTCCTGTATGTGAACATACCCCAAGGACATATAAACAGAGTCTTATGGTGATCCTTGGGTTTGATTTGAATCTAGTTGTACCTAGAAAATCCATCCATAAAATAAAAGAATTCACAGCCCACACATTCATCGACAATCTGATCAATGATTGAGGTTGGAAAATTATCTTTCGGGGAAATCTTTATTTAGATCATGAAAGTCCTTAAACATACGAATCATACCTTATTTTTTGTTGACGGGAATAGGGTTTGACACCCATTTTGTCAATTGCATTGGATAGATGAAACCAACCTTAATTATTTCTCTATCTCAACCTTGATAGTCACTGCCTTACGAGGATTGACTGGGAGAAGATTCTATCGAATAGATTTAGCATCGAGGTAAGTCCTAATATCGTGTTCGACTATACGAGGTTTAATGCATGGAATCTTCTTATAAGACCAAGAAAAAACATAGTGAAACTCTTTAAATAATTCAGTGTACACCTAAATCTCCTTGGAGGATCAATATGTTCTATTTAATACATTTTCAATGATGCTAGGGGTTCTAGAGATGTCAATTGGAATCGTTTAAGCTATACTCACCATTTTCCCCTCGGCATAGATTTTGTGCATGGCCAGAGGGTTAATAGGACAAGTGGAATCTCCATTCATGGTCGTGGTGAACTCTCCAACTTGTACTCTCCTCAGCTCAGGTAAAAAACAATATCTATGGTTAAGATCATCCCAAGGTCTATCTAGCCCAGTCATTTCCTCCAAAATCACCTTGTTGGAGGGAAAGACCAAGTCCAAAGGATCATGAGTTGTAAGAGAGTATTGAGCCCAAATAGGCTCGAGAACAAGATGTAACTCCTATGGGGGAGCCAGATCAGGATTGGTCAAGTTTCGCTGGACAATGTTGTACGCAACCTCAACAATAGATAGGGGCATATCCATTCCAATATGCCCTACCCCTTCCATCAAATATGATGGGGATGGTAAATTCCATGGGTCATTAAAATAACTTGTTCGAAAATAATCTACTTGAAAGATCGCAACCTTCGACTGATCAGGGAAAACCAAAATAAACTTGACATCATTCGAAGGTGGTGGATAATCAAAAGCCCCCATTATAGATGGAAACAATTCGACACCTAAGTTGATGGTACTTGGTTGTGGGTTGTCAATCATTGGGATCGTGGATGCCCCCGATGAAGGGTCAAGATGAGATAAGGATAAATAATCAATGGTTATGATTCGACCTTCATGAGGAAAACACAAGACCCAAAAAAATGGTGGATACAACCATCATCATAGCGTAGGTCCAACTCCATCCTAACAAAATATTGTAGTCGAGAGGTGCATTGACTACTTCTACCTTGACATAAATGGTTTTTCCTTCCAAATTCATGGGGAAGGAGGGGATTAATCCATGTGGTCTAAAATAATGACCATCAAACATAGTTAACAATGTCGTCGATGGAGATAAATTCGGTTGTCCAATGGCCTTCCAACATGACAACGACATCATGCAAGTTGAGGCACCCTCGTCTACCACCGTGCATAATTTTTTTTGTGTTAAATATTTTGTGGCATAAACCACTACTATATGAAAATTGGCATGGTGAAGAAAATGAGGTTTATAATAGATAGGGTAAAAAAAAATCATTCCTGAGTTAGTAGTCTCGGAAACACCCAAGGCAGACAACAATGATTTTCTCTGTGAGGGGAAACTCTGGAGAACTTCCAAAGTAGACATAACATAAGTAGTTTGTGCAAGATCCTCCACAACAGAGTAGTTCTGAGAAGCCCTTGTGTTCGGGTTGTGAGAATCCTTCTTAAACGCACCCTTAGGGATGTGAGTCATAGTTTCTCCCATAGTATTCTCAATATGAAGAGGAGGTGATGGGTTGGAAGCTTATTTTCTGTTGTCAGCAGATTTCATCATTCTGTAATCATGAGCACTGGTCTGCAGATGAGAATATGATCTCATCATGTATACGTTTGCGGCTCCATTATTAGTGTTAAACGTGGGGGCTCACTAATTTCCCCTGGGCACATTCGTAGAAGAGGAATCTTGAGCCATATTTTTCCCTTATGGGAAAGGGTTAGTTAACATAACAGGATGTTGTTGTGCCAAAATATTTTAGGCTTCCTCAAGTTGAGGGAAGTAGTGAGTCAAGTGATCATCTATGCAAATATTACACAAAAACTTCACCTTCTTCTTTTTTTTTTTACCCTCGCCAGCATTGTTGGTTACCCTTGGGATTCGTCAACTACGCACTATGTACTTTCGATGTTTGGGTTGCGGGGGAAGTTGAACAAGAAGTTTGGTTGGCCACAATTTGTTGAATCGATAACTGTTGCAAATGGTTAGTCAATTGATCTATGGGATTACTTTGTGCTACTATACAATTGGCACGAGGCCCATAATTCTTTTTGGTTTTTTCAAAATTTTATTGTGGTGTGTTTGGGAGAATCTCATACAATGTACCATATTGAGAGTAAATCAATTCCAGTTGTTGGGATGTCATAATAGCCTCTTCTTCAAAAAATACTTTGAAAGTCGCGACATGTTTGGAGACACAAGGAACCAAGGACTTTAGGAACCACTCGAACAAAAATGCAAGAGGGACATTCACTTTGATCAAGCTTTTTCGGCAATGCCATTCTCATTTGTGATCAAAGATATGGACAACTTTCGTTTGCTCGAAGTTGGCCAGGAACTCGGTGTTGGCATCGTATCTCACCAGTAACTGGAAATGGTTTAAGAAAACCATTGCTAGGTCATTAAATTAAGAATAATTAGAGTTGTCGAGATCGATATACCATTTCACAACACCCCCTATAAGAGTGTGTTAAAATAAACACAACTGAACAAATTCATCCTTCAATGAGTTGGAGGAGCACCATAAATGAAATGTTGTAACATGATCACCTAGATATTCTCCAGGCTTGCCTTCAAATTTAGGTATGTCTGAGGGAAACTTAGTCGACATGGGAGGCCAACGTGGATCATGATAGATCATATCGTTTAACAACCTTAACAAATATGGAAAATGAAGAGTTTCTAGGAAAGGTAACCTAGGTTGTGGTGGATTCAAAGAAAAAGAGGAACCTGGATTTTGACTAGCACCAGGTTGCCAGGAAAATTTTTCTTGATGTCTAGGGTTTTGGTAGAAGCCATAGTTTCCTTGGAAAATAAAAGGAGTTTGTGTGTTATTCCGCATCATCGATGGATTCACGCAATTTGACGACATACCTTGGGTAGGGATTACTCCATGCATGGTATTCCAAGGACCTTGGTTGGGGAAGCCCCCAACCGATCCTCCTGGAATAGGTATTAAACCTTGCCTAGGGTTCCATTGAGTGTGGGAGGGGTTTCCACCAATCGACATCCCTTGCAAAGGAGCATATCCCTGCCAGGCATAAGAAATACCTTGCAAGGAGAAAGATCATGTCATCACTATCTGTGAAGGAATGAAGCCTTCCATCAGTTTGGGTTGATTAGAGATGTGGTTTCCCTCTGATGAGAACACAGACAATGAGAAAGCATTGTTTCCGAAAGCACCAAACAAAGAGAAAGTCATAGACCAAACCAAAATCATATAGAATTGAGGCCCATGACTCCATCCACTGACAAAGTTGGAACTGGTATTAAGCCTAAAACGCTGCTAGAAAGAACCTGTAAGTGAACGAGACAAAGGAGGGATATGACCCCCAAGATAAGGGATAGCATTAAAGGGAGAAGTGGTGCCCTTGAAGGATCCTTGCAAGGGATAACTAGAATTCCTTGCCCCCAGACCAACAATATGTAGAGTAGAGTAAGTTAAATTCGAGCTAGAGTAGAAAACTGACATCTTGTACAAAAAGGGAACACCAGACGTGTTATGTATAGAAGGAACAATGATCTTTGTTGGGCACTTTAATTGTCTAAATAAATAGATAATTAAAGTGTTCAATATGAATTGTCAAACCCAGGGAAGTTTTGTTATTGTAAGATAATTATGCACAGTCTATGCTAGATAATGAAAGTAGACACTAATCAAGTTGCAGTAAGGTAAATTAACACTAAAAGAAACAGAGTTGAAAAGATGAACACTAACACAAGTTGCTGACACAACTAGAGTTCTAATCTATTGTTGCAGAATTGAAATCACAGTTGAATAATTGAAATCTAATTTCGAGGAGTAGAATTTGATGAGTGTATAAGAATCCTGGATTATCTAATCTATTTTAATTTTATATATTACTCTTGCAGAAGGAAGTTCTATGATAATTGCTAAAAGGAAGTCTACTTAATTGAAGAAAGAGAATTCACACTTCTATTTACTTTTGCTTGAAAACAAAGATTTAATGTAATGCAGAAAAGGAATTAACTTTCAAAGCAATTCTCCAACAATATTCAACAATTGATTCTAACTCTCATGAGACACACTGATGTGCATTAATAGAAAGGGACTGAACTGTAACAAAAAATGTATTCTAGAAATGCATGAACAGATAAATCACACAACTGTAATTAATCAAAGTAGTTAATCTAAAATTCACAACAGAGGGGAGTCTATGAGGAAGGTGGGCCCTTTCCTTCTCACTGAATCCACTCAAAAGGTTTATAGTAGGTTGGAGAAACTCAAATCACTTCTTTATTAAATCGCCAAAAATGTTCAGATACAAAATGCTTCACTTCAATCTCTCTTCCACAACTAATATTCACTCCCTAATGATTAAAAAATCTCTGTTATTTAAAGACAGAGACATTAAGTTGAAATGGACTCAGAACAGCCTTGAGAATCAAAGATTCTCAAGCAGTTTGTATGATATAAAATTTTTTCATCATTACAAAATCTGGAAATAATATCGATCACCAGCATGAGCCAAAAAGTGTAACAGCCTTTAGGATCTGTCTTCAAATCGTGTAACAACCTTGAGGATCTGTCTTCAAGATGCATATTTGAATGATATACCAGCTTCCAGGATCGGTGGGAGTCTATTGCAACAGGTTTAACAACTTCCAAGAAAGGTGGGCAATTGTTTTAGTCATGTAACAACATGCAGAATGGGCGCACCGCTGTAAAAAATGGTGAAACATCAACGATGTTTCTTCAATACTTGGTTGTTTTTATTTAATCTACACATTTTGATCATTAGTTGAGCATTCATGGGTAAAATATGAGAAATGCTACCAATCAAACATGTTAAGTAAATAAGAGTATAAAATAAAGATCAATGATTCATACCTTGGGAAAAAGGTCTTAGCAAACAATATATTAAGCATTTTATCATAGAAATGATAAGGTTGAATGAGAAAAAGATATAGTGAAAAAGGGACATTTCTGGATCCTAACATGCCCCCCAACTAAAGACATTTCATGTCCTCATGCAATCCACATTCAAGCCTTACTCCGAATCTAAGTTAGGGAAGTGAATCCTCCAGTGAAAATTGCTAAGACAAAACTGTCATGAGATTCGTCATCTGCAAGTCTGAATCCACTGCTCCTTACCATCTCCAAATGACAGATTTTGAGACCTTTGACCCTGTGTATACTCTGAATGAGGCATCCAAAAACTAGGAAAATGAAACTTGAGTCCCATCTACTGATGCCTACATGTTCCCATACATGTAATATTTATTCCTTCTTGACTGAGAATTTGGCAGGTTCTTCATCATGACCAGTGATTGGTACTTTCACTATTTTATACCCCACCTGAAAATAAATATTACCACATTCATAGCACATGTGCTCTCTATTTTGATTCATAACAGTTGTTTTCAGTGCTAATATATCCAAGGTTAACTCATCTGGGTTTCTCTGTCGAGCAACTTGCGATTCCTTCTTTAGGGAAGCCAACTCTTCTTTGAGGCTTTCATTTTCCTTCATTAGTTCAGTAATCCTAGAATTTTCTGTATCCTTTATCTTCTTCTCAATTTGAGCAAACAACTGAGAAAATGGAACATCCTCACTATTTTGTGTAACTGGTTCTTGTGTGGCAGATACACTCATGATAATCGATTCTTGTGTAACAACTAATTCTAGCATGACTGGTTCTTGTGGAACAGTCTCTTCCTAGGCAGCTGGCTCTTGTGTAAAAGCTAGTTCTAGCATGACTGGTTCTTGTGGGACAATCTCTTCCTGGGAAGTTGGTTCTTGTGTAACAACTAAGTTCTGGGAAGAGGCTGGTTCTTGTGTCACAATCACGTTGTTGGAAGGTATTGGTTCTTGTGTAATAGTCACTTATTTATCAATGGAGGATAATGGACGAAGAATGGGTATTGCATGTTCCATATTCTCCCATCCAACTACTGCTTCAGTAGACCTCGCTGACCTAGTTCTCCTCCTAGGTAAAGAAGAGACAAAAACAAGGGTTTTCCTTTTCTTTTGTTTAGGAGAAAGGGGGCATTCTTCAACAACCAGACAAGGAGGAAAATCTGGAATGTTGGGGTCTTGTATAATCTGTACTTCGTCACTTGATGAGTGATGCACATAATCATCAAGCAAAGCCGATAATTCTGCTACAATTTGTTTACATTCAGCCTGAATTGACAAAATGGTTTCTTGAAGTTCCTTGCACAAGGTAAAAACTGGTATATGTATCTCCATAGGATCATTTTGCAACTCACTCATGTTTGTATTATTGATGCCAAAATCAGGCAAGGTCTGAGCATCAACAAAATCAAGACACTCTATCACAACAACAGGGGTGCTTTGAGGTGCATTTGGTTCAACAGGAGATGACATCGATGTACTTGCTGTTACAGTGGGGTTGTAACTACTGTTGCAGTAGACCTCGCTGACCTAGTTCTCTTCCTAGGTAATGTAAAGATAGAAGCATGGGTTTTCCTTTTCTTAGCTTTAGGATTAGGAGGGAGTTCTTCAACAACAATTGTTGCAACCAAGGGATGAGGCTCATGACTTGGTCCAGGAATTGGGTTTTCAACTGCTAGCTCAATCACAACTACAAGCATAGGGTTTAGCTGTTCTCATTCATCTCTGTCGATGTTTTTTTGAGTGGTGTTATAATTTATTCTGGTTTTTCGTTTGCTTCTCTGAGTCGACTTATGGGCAGTTATAGTGGGGGATTTAACTGTTGTTGCAGTAGAGGGCTGAGGCTCATGACTTGGTACATGGATTGGGTTTATATGTTCTGGGTTGGTCATAATAGTAGGCACATGATTTGTCTGTTCTTCCACTTCAAGTAATGGGTCATTAGGAATTCCCATTCCTTTACAAATCAACAACCCTATCAGTCTGTGATTGGAAAGACAATTCTTGGGATTATTTTATTTCTTGACAAAGTGAGCCATATTATGAAAGGAATGAAGAAGGAAATAAGGGATGTTTATTAGCTTCTGATGTCTTAAATGTGACAGTAGGATAAAATCAGAAAAATAAACTACTTGATATCTTCCTTCGCATGTAATGTACCTTTTTACAAATTCTGATACTTTCCCCCATGGTTTTGGTAAGGAACTTACATATACACCTCAGACCATGGTCTGAAATTGATCATCGTCCATGAAAAAACCCTTCTATGCTTCGGGAAGATGTGCTTTTATGCTAAACCACCTTTTTCCTATGGTCGGCAACCCTGTCACAGTAGCCACGGTTTCGTCCGTCACTGGAATCCTCACCCTGTGCACCATCGAATACCCTTCTGTGAGATTCTGAATGAACTCCAATACCTATGCTTCATTAAACCCCTGCATCTTCTCAAAATAATAAATCCATCTAGCCTGCAGGAATTTTTCGTAAACATCTGGGTATAGCAGTAATGCATCCAGATTTTCCATTTCATACCTCATAGATGATCCTCCCATGACGTCGTTTTAGAGTCTAAATAGGAACAAAGGAGGAGAGACCAACACCTAAACCAGAGACACAACAAGTTTGAATGAGGATTACATAAATAACATGGTGTCTCAGCAAAAATAAGTGTGGTCGAAAGGTGGCAGAGGTGCATATAAAATGTGATTTTGACGGCTTAGATTTTCTTTCCCCCCCAACTAATCTGATTGGCTCATGGTGCAATGAATTTAGGACAATCGACATGTAAAAAATTAAAGCTTGCTTCCATATCTACATTACTTTGACATGTAATATTAGTCACGCACCTCATAACTTATTGCACAAACCGATCTGTCGGAGTAACCACACTATCCAACCGCCATATGATCTGTGTGGAATAGTTGTAATGATGAGAGATGGCTCTGGAACGTGAGAAATAATGATATGACAAGTGGAGCAGAGGTGGAGTCCTTTCTTTGGTTTACCAGCTGGAAATCTGCAGATGTGGATTCAAGTAATGATGAAGCGTCCTTTTCTAACAAAGAGAGCATGAAGTAATTTGGAAAATGGTAGAAATCTTCACAAAAACAACGAAAATGACAAAACAATAGTGTTTCAGTATGGAAAAGTGGCAGAAATGCAAAAGAAAATGGGTGAAGTGACATGTAAAATAGCAAAAAGGAATAACAACGATAGGTGTATCAGCATGTATTTTGGCCAGAATGGTGGAATTAGGTGTAGCAGCATGTAAATAGGCCAATTTGTCGGAAAAGCATGTAACAACATGTAAAAAGGCCAATTTGTCGGAAAAGCATGTAACAACATGTAAGACAAAATAGTCAGGAAAATGGTGTAACAACATGTAAATCGACCAATTTGTCAGAAAAGAGTGTAATAGCATGTAAGAAAAAATAGTCGGGACAATGGTGTAACAACATGTAAAGTGACCATTTTGTCGAAAAGAGGTGTAACAACATGTCACCCGATCGAACACAGAATCACTTAGTTTTTAGGAAGTTTTTCAACTTCCAGAAACTAATCCTTCATCTCCTTCTGCTGTAACCTACCTTGTTGTTCATCAATCCATCTACACACAAGTAACTGCTTGATACCCTTCTAGGGTGAATTTATTAAAGAAGCATAAAAAATTTGAAGCAAAAACAAAAAAATTCAGATTCACAGAGTTTATTTATATACAGGTTTTATTGAAAAGCAAAAAGTTCTAAGGTTTAGAAGCGGAAGAGCAAGCTCCTTTTTCCCTTTAAAAATTGATAACCTGTATCAGCTGTACATCTGGATGTAAATTCTGTCTTGGAAAGTGGACGTTGATACAGGCAGAAGCGATGACCATTTGCAAGTAACTGTGTATTGGATCCATCAATAGTGATCAACCTGACTGTCCCATTGGGAAAAACAGTGTCTACCTCGTAAGGTCCCAACCATCTTGTACGTAGCTCACCCTGAAATTATTTAAAGCGTGAATCATACAACAGATCCCAATCTCCCTTTTTGAATAACTTCTTCTTGATGACTTGGTCATTCCACTTGGTTCTTTTCTGTTGAATCATTATGGTTTGATGAATAGTGTCCAAACGCTTCTCATCTAGCTCATTTAGCTGCTGCAGTCTGGCCTTATGTGCCATAGTCAAGTCTAGGTTGATTGTTGATGTAGTTCTTAGGGTTTTGATTTCGAAATCAATGGGAAAAACAGGGCTCTTCCCATATACTAGTTCATAAGGAGAAAAAACATTTGTGTTCCTCCAAGTGGTTCGATAAGCCCATAGAGCTTCATGCAATCTGTCAGACCAATCCCTACGATGTTCCCTCACTGTCTTAGTAAGAATAGCTTCTATGAATTTGTTTGTACTTTCTACCTGCCCATTACCTTGGGGATGGTATGAAGAAGTTGTTATATACAAAACATGATATTTATTGAGTAGGGCTTCAAACTTATGTGAAGTGAAAGGTGGTCCCCCATATGTTACTAACTCTCTGGGAACTCCCAACCTAACAAAAATATCTTCAAACAAAAATGCTAAGACAACTTCTTCTGAGGCCCTGGTGAGTGCTTTTGCCTCTACCCACTTGGTCATGTAATCAGTGTAGACCAATATATAGACTTTCTGATTAGAAGGTG
>ML844236.1:26879-47086 GCA_009831015.1 Picea engelmannii | reverse complement strand
TTTAGTTGGTGCATCAAATGGTACAAGAACAGTTGGAAAAGAGCCAAGCCAAGTACAAGACAAGACATGACAAGCATCGTGTTGATCACAGTTTCCAAGTTGGAGATGAAGTTTCTCTTTACATTAGCAAGGAGAGGCTTAAAGGAGAAGGTAAAAAACTTAAATCAATTAGATATGGACCTTTCAAGATTCTTGAAAAGATTGGTAACAATGCCTTCCGTTTGGATTTTCCTCCTTATATGAAAATGCATGTAGTTGTTAATGTTGATAATTTGAGATTGTATGAGCCTCCTTTGATTGATGATCAAGGAGAGCATGTTCATATTCCTTCCACAGATGACTTCTCGCCAGAATATCTTTCATAATTGCATGAGGATACAATCCTTGATAGAAAGATAAGAACTTCAAAACGAGAGAATGTGGAATACCTTTGTGTTGGTCTTAAAGGCACAAATCTAAGCAAAGATAAATGAATTGAGGTTGGAAAGGTGAGGGAACTGTACCCTCATCTTCAGATTGACTAAAAGTATTCTTTTGAAGGTCCAAAAGCTTCCCAATGGGGAGGAGTGATCCAGGGGATCAAAAAATGCTCAAAAATCAAAGTGCTATAAATTGCTCAAAAATGGATTCATTGGGTAGATCTCATCCTCACGATCCCAACGCAACTTGAACGGCTCAAACAAAGTCTGTATGGTTGAGATATCGTGTTCTGTCCACTTTTCCAAATAGGCAAAAACAAATGTTGACTGTACAGTCCATACAGTCTGTATAGTCCACGTGTCAGTTGACCGTACGACTGATGTGGTAATCTAAGTGAGAAGGTGATGATGTGGCAAGGTGACCATGCAAGAGTTGACATGGACCAACCAGTGGTCGACACGTGTCAATGTACAGGCGAATGGAAAGGTGCCATGTGGCCCAACCAGGGGCCACCATGTGGCACACCATAATTTGTTGATGGTTTAAAATTTTTGGGACTCCATCGGAGTTGAACCGGTGACCTCTGGGTGTGGGAAAATTATTGACAAAGGCTGAGCTACCAACTCGCCCACGCTTTTTTTCTTAACCCTATATGTGTTTTAAATTATTTGAATTGAACTTTAGTTTAATTCAACAGGGGTCCGGGTCGGGGCTTGGCCCCATTAACCCTTGGTTACCACACTTCCATATGACCATAAAATGGGTGGATTTTCCAACAATCAAGAAACAAGCACTTAAGTTTAGGTCGACGCTAGGCCACATGGGGCCACGCGACCGTAGCCTCCGCCGGAAAAGGCGCCTATGCTCCATAACGGTGCAACAATTTTCTTGAATTTGTGGAATGGTGCACGTACTGTGTTTTTGGCATGAAAAAATCTCAGAGCCAGGTTTAGTCACATAGAGGTGCATTTTGGCGAGTAGGTACAACAAGCTATTGGGAAAAACTTCCAGGGAGTGTATTTTTCTCAGTTTTTGGCCGAACCAGGTGCAGGAAGAGCCCAACTAGGGGTTTTTGGACATTCTCAAGCCATTGACGCCATCTATTTTGCATTATGAGCATTATAAAGCAATGATTTTGACACTTTGATCATATAATGAAAATGATCCATTGGAAGTTGGACCAGGAGATGTATTCCAAGAGAGTGGTGAACTCCTTTATCATTTTGTTGTGTTATGCACTTACTTTTGATGGTTGTCTATGATTGTTTATGTTGTTCATGTTAAGTAAAAACTCATTAAGTTTATGTGCTTGCAAACTTGATCCAATTTCCTAAGTCACATAAATATTTCACTTGCAAATTTGTACACACAAACCTTTTTCATTTTCAGATCAATGTATTATTGTGTTCCTTGCCATATATCTATGTAATTTTTTTTTTTTTATATCTCTATTATATCTCTGCCTTCATATTGTTCCTAAAACAATCCGGATAAAAAAACTACTTTTATAAGGAGAGAGAGAAAAAAAACTACCTTGAATCCTTCGTTCGATGTTGATTCCCACCCTCGCTTCTTGAAGCACTCCTAATCTCTGTTGGAACTAGCCTGCAATATGAAACCAAGAATAAGCTGCTACAAAGTAGTTATGCATTCAAATAGCATATGTCATGTGCATATATTTAAGTATATATGAAACACATTAGCATATAACATGACAATGAATCAATAAACACACAATAGGAGGGAAAGATAACTTTTCTATTAATAACAATGTGAGAAAGGTAGTTACAACCTGATTCAACCTTCGGTACTGGTTCAGAGCCAACTGCCTTGGGTTCCTCCAAATACCTTCAAGCATCAACTTAGTGGTGAGGCTCTTCCTTTGATAACTCAACAGGGATAGGAACACACCCTGTAGTTATATAGGGAAGGAAATAACACTGGAAAAGGAGTTTCCAAGTATGGGATGCTACTCAGAGAATGAAGGGGTATAGGGAAGCTTGCTAAAAATTTCCATCGTGATATTGCACCTCACCTCTCCCTCTCATCCATGCCCCTAATGGTGAAATTATACCATCCTTGAGAGGTTAAGGAGGTTGAAATCCATTTAGTACGGGCCCATGGAGGTTGGGAAACAATCCTAACCGAAATCCCCACCCACAAATGTGGAATTATTTTATTTTTCACATTTTTTGAGGGAATCCATGGGTTGCAAGATAACAAGGCACGAATGTCCATGTGTTGCACAAAGGAAACCCTCGAATATAAGCAAAAGTCATGTTTTTTAAAGTGAATTTGATGAGGGAAGTTGGGATTTTGATTAGCAATCTAGGGAAAAGGATTGGCCATGTCACAAATGCATAGATGTGGCAATTTGTGCTATAACACTTATAGCCATGGCTTCATTTGATTTGGTTCTATCTCAAGAAATCATGACAAAACCCAAAGATGTTGAGAAAGGGATAAACGAATATGAAGATAAAATATCCTTGCTGGAAAATCAAGTAAGATATTAGAAATATGCACAAGGCTTCATATTCGAGTTTATCGAATATGATTTAGAAGTACATAATGAATATGTATAGTGAAAATATATTTTATAGAAAAACTCAACATTTATAGGAATTAACTTTAAAACTACTAAAATTTCATAAATACATTGAAATCATAGAAAATTACTCAAGAGTAGGCGCAATCGCACTATGAATCACTAAACAAGTGTCAATAAATAATGGGTAAAATCCTCCTAAGATCCATATTTTGAGTTAGAAAGAAACCACAAATATTGAACAAGGAGTTTGTTATTGGGAAGTATTAACTAAAAAAGTCTAGGAAGAAGCATAGGAATAATGTGTAAAAATTTTCAAAGGTTGGATTCTTATTGAGAAGCTAGCTAAAGAATATCACTTGCCATCATTTGGAATACCTCATAGTTTTCATCACCCAACTCGTATTGCACAAACATTGGAGGAGTCATTTTCACAAGTTAGGAGTCAAATTTACAAAGTGTTACAAAAACTTGCATGAAGTTGTATCTCATAGAGACAACAAAATATATTGCTCAAATTTGACTTGTTTTTCCAAAATTAGAAAAAACCATTGATAGAATAGCTAGAAGTTTGACTTTTATATGGGCCCCACTTGATCGACGTGTATTTTTATCAAAGTGACCTTAGTAAAAATTTATTTGAAGCTTGGAAATTAATGAAAAGCAAAAGAAAGAAAATAACCCAAGTACATCAACTGGTCTTAGAGGTAGTTAGGTAAATTAAGGAACTGAGTTATGATAACTGAATGCCATCTATATTAATGAGAGGAGAATCATAAAGAAGGGGATTTTTTATCCCTAACTTTTATGTGGGAATATTTTTTCTTAAGTAATATTGAGAATCCATCTGACCAAGATTTTGGAGGAGTTTCATTCCTACTCTATGTGAGTTAGGAACCATTTTGTGGTTGTTTAGTGTGGGATGTGCTGTAAGAATTTTCATTGAATTTCACTAACTATCCTTGAATGTCATTTGTGGTTCTTACGATCTTTCTTTCCAAAAGGATTGTGCTAATATGTTGTAAGAATTATAATTTATTTTCACATACTATTCTTGAATGTCATTTGTGGTTCTTGCTATCTTTCTTTCCAAAATATTGCGATGTTATGAATATGAAATCACAATTCATAATTTAATTGAAGACTATTCTCCTTTGGTTACATATTATTTGCTTATATGTTTTATTAGTAATAAATAATTGCTTCTTGTTCTTAGTAATAGATTGGTAATTTTATTTTATATTCATTCACTTCATGGTTTACATTAGAGGTAGATTTATATTAGCATTAGAACATTTACAATATATTATTTAAACCATTTGAATCTTACATCCCATAATTTAATCTTCAATTAGTAAATCTCATCAAAAGGTTGTCGGACATGTTACCCCCTCACATTATGGGTAACTATGGAGATCATGTCTCGAGGCCCACAATTATCAGACATGGATTGACAAGAGAAATATTGAATAGCATATCCCTGCACAGTCACTCCCATTCATTAATGCACCACCATACATCACTCGAAACAAAGCAACATCCATCACACCGACTTGGCCCCAGAGGACAAAAGGTCTTACTTCATGAGGTAATAATTCTAGTATCATGGTAAGTGTTGTTGATATTATGGTAACTGTAGGAGGTATTAACCTCTACGTGTAACCTTGACAAGACTAGAATATTCCGGAAAGCAAGAGAAACCCTAAAGCATTGGATAATAACCCTAGAAGACAAGTCGGCTCAAGAGATTAATTATATTGAGTTATTAGTCTCTAGGAAGAGAAGTCGACCTAGTCAGGTGAGTTGGAGCACTATAAATAAGAGGGAGCTAGAGCTCATTTGTCACTCTCACTCTCACAACTGCATAAGACCAGTGGTGCACAATTTTGGAGAGGAGATGTAGCTGCAGCTGTTGTAACTGGAATTTTCAATTTTGGATTGGAATTTCTCTTGGTTATGGTTTGGAATTTATGCTTGGTATGCTATCTCTGGAGAGAGGTATGCTACCTTGATTGGCTATTGGTTCTAGGGTTTTATTATAGAATTATTCTCTCTATCAAGGTTAAGGTGCTCGAGGGTGGCATTTGTGCCTATGGTTGGGTGACAATATTGAGATATTGTTTATGGTGAAACAAGCACACCTACTTTTCTAACAGGTTATGGGCCCACCCTATATTCAGATAGTCTAACTGTTGGAAGATAGATTGGGAGGATTTACTCAGTTACAGTTGTAGTTGCAGTCAAATTTTTTGTTGCAGCAACGAAACCCTAAACCTCTTTTTAATGCACCTTAAGTGAATATATTGATCTAATTCATGGATATCCTAGTACTCCCTAGCCTAGCACACCTCCTAGTACTCTCAGCAAGCCAAGACGTCAAAGGTTGACCAAGTCAAAGTCAAAGGTTGACCAATTCAAAGAAGCCATGACTTAATCTATGAAGTCAGAAAACAAGTTAGAAGGGTCTTCTAACTTCAGAGCATGGAAGACAAGGATTGACCTCATCCTTTCCAAGAATAAAGTGTTGGATATCGTGAAAGGAAAGATCATGGAACTACAGTTTGAAGAAGGAAAAGAGAAGGAACCTTAGAACATTGTAGTTATGGAGAAGGTAAAGGAAAATGACATCAACGCTATGAGTATCATAGTGGACTCTGTAAAGACCACTTGATACCCTACATCTCTGATTTTGACTCATCTAAGATGATGTACAATGCCCTAACTATCCTCTTCTTAGTCAGCAACATTGGACAAGTAATGAGTCTGAAGAATGAGCTCTATGACATGAAAATTAATGATGATGATAGGATAACATCATACTTTGTGATAATATCTCAGTTAAATATAGTACTACAAGTTAATGAAGAAATCATCTCAGAAAAGGAACTAGTAAATATAGTACTCAATGGCCTTCCTAAGACATGGGATGCATTTTCCGCAAGCATGAACCGAAGAAAGGAGTATCCCACATTTGAATAACTTTGAACTTGTTGTGCACAAGAATAATTAAGGATCAACACAAAAGATAAATCCCAAAAGAAATATGATGATCAAGCCTTCACAACAAAATTCAAGAATTTCGGGAATAAGAAGAATTTTGGCTTAAGGAAGAAACAAAATCAAGAAAAGGATATGTCAAAAATACAATGCTTCAACTGTCGAAATATGGCCACTACATGAACCACTATCCCGAGTTAAAGAAAATGAAGGAAATCGATGAAGCAACAGTTGCCAAAGAAAGGGAACCCTTAAAGAAAGCCAAGCATGATAAAACAAACTTCTTCTTCTAGTCAAGGTAACAATATTCTTCTATAACATAGTTCTTTTACATACCATGTTTACATAGTTCATGTACATATCATGCATATCTATTTCCTAGAAGAAAAGATGGTCAATGAAACAATACCTATGAAAGAAGAACAAGATAATGATTGCTATTACTATGACTACAAGAAGATGAAATACGTTGGAAAATTCCTGAGGAATCTATTATATAAGTAACAACTGCCAGATAAGCCGCAATCATAATCAAACTTAAAGAGACCCAAAAGGAGTCAAATCATAAAGAAGTCAGTAATCAAGAGGAAATTATAATAAATACTTGTGACACTTTGCAGAAGGAAATAAGGATGTAGACGGAAGCATGGACTCTCTTATATGGAGGGATTTGATTAGAAAATCCAAAAGAAGAGCATGCATTCATGCATGAAGTTGAGATTATGAGGGAGTAAATCCTAAATGATATGATCCATTGAATAATCTGTGAATATTATGAAGCATTTGTCCATGTTCACTATTGATATTAGTAGCCATGATAAACAACACATGTTCAATTTGACTCTAGAAGAAGTCTTCTTCGAAAACAAGTCTTAAGTATCCTTGGTTGTCCATCTACATCTATGTTCCTATGATGAAAGGAAGAAGTTGGAATCTTCAGGAAGAAAGAGCATGAAATCTACAGAAGACTCCATGGACCCCAAAGCTAAAGAGAAACATGAGGAAGAACATGAACATTCCAAGAAAGAAAGAAAAGAGAGAACAACTAATTATTATACTGAGAATCATAAGACTATGAGCTTGGTTTGAACCCACTAGAAGAAATCAAGCAAAATAAATGGAAGTTGTGATGAAGAACAATGTATGTAAGAAAATGTAAAAAAAAAAGACTTACGAATAGAAGCATTGTGAGATTCAAAACTAGAGCTTCTTCTAGAAGGAAGGAGAAGATTATGATGACAACTTGTTCCGGTAAACCAAATATACCTCTTGCAGTATCCATGGATTGAAATTTACATGTAAAAGAATGTTCTTCCCAATAAAGAAAATTGAGAAAGAAGCTTATATCAGAAAGAGACCCATGTATGAAAATGGAAGAAGACCTTGTATAGATTCAAGAAACTTGATGTAGAGTATCTCATATACAACAAAGTGTGGCGAAAAAATCCTATGACAGAGAAAGTGTATCAGAATGGTTACTTAGAATTCTTGGATGATGGATTGAAAATCCATAGCTAACTCCCATGATAACATATCTAAAGAAGTTAATGTGGTTCGTTAATGTATTAGAAGAATACTTATCCAGATATCTGTTTTGTGGGACGTTTAAATTATGACATACAAGTACATGAATTTATCGATCCATAATGCAAATGATAGAAGAAATGCTACTTGGATATGTTTCAGTTTGAGCTTTGCCACAATGTCATGGGATAGCAGAAAATAGAAGTATGTTGCACTCAACACTACATAAGCAAAGTATATTACAACTTGTGATGCTTGTATAGAATCAATGTAGCTTCGTAAGTTGGTTTTTGGACCACTTGATCAGGTGCTAAATTCAACCATGATATATATTGTAATGATCAGATCCATGTGAAGCTTTTAGAGAAACCAATGTTCCATGACAGACCAAAGTACATTGATATCAAGCATTATATTCTCTTTGATAAATTCCAAAAGAGAGAAGTGGTTCTCTAGTATATCTCCACAGATGAGCATATAGAAGATATTTTGGTAAAGCCTTTGTCCAAGATGAAAAGTTTACGTACTTAAGAGACAAGCTGGGGCTCGTGGAGATGACTTCCTTTTTGGAAAAGGAAGTGATTACTCCCAGGTTGGGAGGGATCTCTAATATGTTATTGATTTATGAATAGTCATTTTCCAATTTGGAAAATGGTCCAGGATGGGCAGTTCCTTTCCAGTTCAGAAAGTGGTTCGAAATTTATGATGGAGAAGCATTCTCTAGTTTGAAAAATTGTCCAGATCAGATAGTCATTTTCGTAATGAAAATGATCTAATAGATTGTTGATGTACCATAGAAAACAATTCCCCTTGTGGTCAGTGTGGGGGAATGGTCTAGGAAAATCATTCTTCTTGGAAGTCACTATCAGTAGTGGTCAAGTAGAATGGTCCACCTCGTCGGGAAGTCATTCTATTGAAGTTCACAGTTGTAAGCAGTTTTGAAGAATGGTCTATTTTGGAGGTTGGTGTAGGACAACCATTTCCATAGGAAATGGTCTAGACAATCATTCCCTAGGGAAGAATCATTCTCTCCATGTTGCACTGTGATTAGTGCTAGAGGAATGGTCCAGGTTTATCAATTAGGGACAATCATTCCCTATGGTAGACTCATTCTCTCCAGGTTGCACTAGCATTAGTGCCAAAGGAATGGTCCAGCATCAGAAATCAGGGACAATTATTCTTATATGCTTGGGAAGAATATTCTAGATAGCCCATGGTTGATGTTTTAATTTCTGAGGGAAAAAGATCTTCCAAATATCACAGATGTGAGTGGAATAATGGACCAGATGACTTAGTTTGTATCATGATATGGTTATGCAGGTTGATATAAGATGATATGATTGTTGTAGAGACTATATGTCTATGCAAAATAGTTTTATTCTACTATGGTGGATGTGTTCCACTGGTTGTGACTATGTGTCACTTGTTAGTATCCGTGTGCTACTAGGTGTGGTCGTGTAGCACTAGATAGTAGTTGTGTACTACTATGTATAAACACAATTGTGTTCTATTGAATGGAATTTCTTTGATTTCCATGGAGACTACCACTAGTGTTGGATATGATTTCCAACTAGATGGAGTCAGTATAATGATGGACATACATTCTCCACGCAGAGAATGGTCCAAGCAGGACAAATTGATGGTGGAAAAAAATTCTCTCTGTGGTAAATGGTCCAGGACAGTCATTCTTTTAGGACATATGTATGGATTAGAAGAATAGTCCTTTTATCCCATGGCGTGGCTTCCAGCATGTGTTGGAACAATTATTCTTCTAGGACATATGTCCAGATTAGAAGAATGGTTCTTGTATCACTATGTAGAGTGAGTTATTCAACATCATGTCTGATTATTCTGATGGAGTATGTCTTCGAGAGATCATGCAGTTGATTCTATCAGAAGATCCTAATAGTGATGACGTTGCTCATGAGTTGATATACGTGATCATGGGATAACCTGTGTGGCTATGATGATGCTACTGGTTGAATGGTCTATTTTTTCTCAAGACCATTTCCTTTAATACCTCCCTATCTAGGAGGGATTGTTGATATTATGGTAGTTGTGGGAGGTATTAACCTCTACGTGTAACCTTGATGAGACTAGAATATTCTGGGAAGCAAGAGAAACCCTAAAGCATTGGATAATAACCCTAGAAGACAAGTTGGCTCAAGAGATTAATTAATATTGAGTTATTAGTCTCCAAGAAGAGAAGTCAACCCAATCAGGTGAGTTGGAGAACTATAAATAATAGGGCACTAGATCTCATTTGTCATTCTCACTCTCACAACTGCATAAGACTAGTGATGCGCAAGTTATGAGAGGAGTCGCAGTTGTAGCTGCTGCAACTGACATTTTCAGTTTTGGCTTGGAATTTCGCTTGGTTATGGTTTAGAATTTCTCTTGGTTATGGTTTGGACTTTCTGCTTGGTACACTAGATTTGGAGAGAGGTATGCTACCTTGATTGGCTATTGGTTCTAGGGTTTTCTTCCATAATTATTCTCTCTATCAAGGTTAAGGTGCTCGGGGGTGGCATTTATGCCTATGGTTGGGTGACAATATTGAAATATTGTCTATGGTGAAATGAACACACCTACTTTTCTAACAAGTGTCACTCTAATAATTGAAGCATTTGAATATGTTGAAAAGAATCATTTATTGATTACAGAATTTTTTCTTGGAAATTATACTCATTTCCTTATTTAACCTTGGTGGGTGTCATTCCATCCTAGTAAGTTGGTCACCCTCAAGAATATGGTGCTACTAGGGGGTTCCTTGAAGAGTCATCATACCATTCTCGATCATAATGATCACTTTCCATACTTCTTCCCTTTCATTTCCTCATCTTTTGGGATTTTTGGATGCACTAATCCAAGAAGGGATTGTACGAATTTCATGGGAAGAAGGGGCTAAAGGTCCAGAGGGAAACATAGTTGGAAAAAGATAAAATACAAATCATAACCTTCTAGATGCTCACCCAAGAGGTCTTGATAACAATGAAACATTTCTCCCAAAATAATTGAAATACCTACAAATGAAAACTCACATTATATAGATGTCTTGCTTGCTGAGGTGTGTACACGTATGCGGTGTCCCTTTCTTTACATGCATATGACACTTTGTGTACCTATAGCTTCAAGTGATGTTGTGGTACTCTTTTCTTCCCATGTCTTATATTACCCAATTATTTTGGACTTTAATTAATTAATGGAAATAAATGGTCTTGGAAAAAGGTTGCATTGAAAACGAAGGTGCAACACACCCTCTACAAAGACACCATAAATGAGACAATACGAAACCATGTATGTCATGAACCCCATGCCAAAAAGTCTCACCCCACTCTGCCTCATACTCACACATGGCTTAGATAGGTTTCCCTTGGGAAACACCTTTGAATTGGGGATTGATTGGCCCAATAAGATGCCTTGACACCCCTCCCACACCTAAATTTGAAAAATTGTATAAGGTCTTTGAGCATTTGTTTAGTTTGGAAAGGGGTGTTTGATGCACGTATTCGGGTGGTTTGATTATTGTACGTGGCCTACTTGGCATGATTCTTGTGACTTATGGACCCTTGGAGGGTGTACTTATTTTTCTTTGCAGGACCTTTCCTGATGGACATGTATTCATGATGAGATGACTTCATTCAAACCTTCGTGAGGGATTTGGAGCCCAAAGATGGATGCAGAGACCCCACGTTTGGGGAAATATTTTGATCATAATTTTCACCTTGAGGAAGGAGATAGTTTCCTTTGGAGCCAATCTAGAATGAATAGGCATTGATATGCCACCCTTACCCACATGGACGAGGACCTTTGGAGGCCTTGACGTCACCTTTCTAGTCCATGATGTCATCTAGTGAGTTAGGGTTTCATTGAGAGGACGGTTGGACACTTGGCAGGATGTGGGCATGATATGTGGCCTTTGGAGGCCCAACGTTACACTCTTCTAGATAAAATTCCTTCGTTGGGAGATCAATGTCACCATATAAGGGATGACATCACCCTTTTTGGGGTTATTCTATGTGAAAATTGTTTTTTTTCTAATTTTAAATGAGAAGATTAAGAAGTAGGATCAATTTTGTGAAAATATACAACTTTTGGATTAAGGAGGACATGATTTCCCATATAAATATGGCTTCTTCTCCTCTGTCTTAGCTTTCAATCATTCTATTTTTGGTCTGATTATGGCTCCTGTGGATTTAGATATGACTGCTTCAACACTGCATAGCCCATTCTTCAATTAAATTTGGGCATCTTCTATGTTCTACATTTTCAGAGAATTTATTTTCTCAATCTACCAACATTTTCTATGCCATATTTTTCTTCTCTCTTCTATCTTTCTCGAGAGCTATCTCAGGCATGATTTTGTTTCCTGTAGCCCCGAATATGGCTACTTGAAGTTTTCCCAGTCATTTTCCCCCAAAAATTTTGTTGATTAAGGTTGGTTGTCATTGATTTCAACCCTTGAAGAAATCCCGGTAGCACAAAGGTTTGGGTAATGGACCCAAGATTTTTTTATGTAAATATGACTCATTATTGTCTTTTCATGGTTAATAATAAGTAGAAATGGATGAACTCCAAAGTGGTCCCCTTATGGTGAAAGCTCTCACGGGAGGATGATTTGCAGATTGAGTTATCTTAGAAGTATGGTTAGAGAACCCATGATTATTTGTGGAATAATGAGATGAAGGTCAATGATTTTTTTAGTGAAACTATCCTATATGGATAGTTCTTGTCATTCCATTTTCGGTGGTATGTGGAACGTCACATAACTTCTCACGGTTAGAGAGTTATGGCCATGAGAAGTTGGAGAACCCTGGTTTGGGTAATGGACCCAAGTTTGTTTGATGGATAATGGTATGAGTTTTGATATATTTTTAGGTAATACTATTCTATATGGATAGTACATGTCATTCCATTTATGTTGGTATGTGGAACGTCACATAACTCCTCACGGTTTGAGAGTTATGGTCTTACGAAGTTGGAGGACCCTCATATGTCATCTAGAAGCCCCAAAAGGTCAAAGTAGTCAAAGTGGTTAAAAATATTATAGAAGGTAAATAATAAAGTGAATTTATGAGTGTACTATAATTCAAAGTGAATACAAATTAATTATTTAAATAATAAATTTACTGGAGAAATTAGAAATGGGTTAACCCTAAAATAAGGAAAGTGGGCAAAGTGACCTAGAAGATGTTTTTAAGGAAGCTAATTGGGGAGTATAAATAAGAGGCAAGGCTCTCTCATTTAAGATCACACTTGAGAATATTGAATATCTATAGGTGTCTGATGTAACCAAAGGATATCTAAGCCGAATTTCTGAGGGAAAGTGAAGAAAAGAAGGTCAGAATTCAAGGAAGGATAAATTCTTTTGATGATGCTTTCTAAGGTGTTTCGGGTAAAAACGTCATAACTTCTTAATAATAGATCTGAATTCAATAAGACCAAATGTGTTGGTTAGAGTATATTTTTTAGTATGTTTTGTAAAATTTTCATATTGATTCAACAAATATTCTGTGTGGGGCATGCTCTACAAGGTCACTCTCTCGAATAAGCCAGAATTCAGCAAGGTATGCCATTTTTGCTATAACTCATTTTCTGAGAGGTTCCAAGTAGTGACACCTGGAGGAATTGCATAAAAAACATTTAAGAACATTGTGTATCAGTTTCAAATATTCAATCATTACAGGTATGAAGTTATGATTATTTCAAGTTAGGGTTGTTGACTAATACAAAACTAGTCATGTGAGACTAAAGAAAAGTTTGATGAAAATGCTAGTCTCTTGTTGTTAAAGTTAAGGAAGGTTTGCAGGTATGTGATCATATATACCAGTTCTATTACAGAGTTACAAATCATATTTGAATGATGAAATTGATGAGCGCTTTTGTTCAAGGTACATGTTGTTTACATGATTGAGACAAGTAATTGATGAGTTGACACATACATGAGGTGTATAGTTGATGATGTTGGTACATATTGATGAGTCATAGTTGATGAGTAGTTGACACATGATTGGTACATACTTAGTACATGGTTGGTTGCACTTGTTTATGGTACAGGTTGATTACAAGTTGTTTGGTACAGATTGGTGCATGGTTGATGCACTTGTTTATGGTACAAGTTAATTACAGGTTGAGGTACAGGTTGATGCATGGTTCAGGTTTATTGGTACAGGTTTACAACGGTATATCTCACAGTGATAGTGTGACAATGGTTCCATCATTATACTTCTACTTCAGAGCGGTTGGACGAGGCAAGGACAAGTGGTTGTAGCCACCTTCTAGTTGTAGATGGAGAACATAGGGTGTTTTAGCCTCCTTCTGGTTGGAGCCAGAGAATTGGGGAGTTGGAGATTCCATTAGGTTGTAGCCTGAGAAACTAGGGGGTTGGAGCCTCCTTCCAGTTGCAACTGGAAAACAAAGGAAGTTGGTGCTTCCAATGAATGTAATTCTTCAATACATATAAGAAAAAACATTTCGTGGTTTTCTCCCACTTTGAGTTTCCACGTAAAACATGGGTGTACTATGTATGTGTATGATTGTTCATTTGTTCATTGCTCATTATTGGATGATAATTCTACATTGATATAACACTTGGATTATTTGGTTTAAAAATGATTATAATTTCTCTATTATTGATTCACCCCCCCCCCCTCTCAGTAATCCAACAATTGGTTTCAGAGTAGGTTCCTTCAGAAATCAGTTTAACCACTGAAAGGTAGATCATGGAGAGCAACAACTTGTATAAAAATGGAATACCACAGTTTGATGGACATAAGTATGTTTTTTGGAGCATAAGGATGAAGACATATATACAGACACAGAGATTTGAAATTTGACAATCAATTGTAGATGGATACAAAACACCAGTAGTTCCACTAACAAATGACAAAGAAGTGAAACTCGGTCAAAATAATTCCAATACACAAATGCACTTTTGAATGGTCTCAGTGAAACAGTATTCACCAAAGTTGCACATTGTAAATCCACTAAAGAGATTTGGGACAATCTTCGAAATATTTATGAAGGAGATTCAAAAGTCAAAGAAACAAAGCTTTAAACTTACAGAGGTCATTTCGAACAACTAAATATGACAGAAGGTGAGAATATTGCATCCTACTTCTTACTAGTCGATGAAACAGTGAATGCAATCATAGGATTGGGAGAATAAATCGAAGAATCTGTAATTGTTGAAAAGGTACTAATATCTCTTCCTATGAGATTTGACCCTAAGATATCAACACTAGAAGAAAGATTAGATCTAAACTCAATAAGCATGGACGAACTGCATGGAATCTTCATAACACATGAAATGAGAACTAAACAAGAAAATCCAGATGTGAAAGAAGCAGATTTCAAAGCATCCAAAAGATCAAAGAAAAAAGAAAAGAAACAAGAAGAACATAGTAGCAATAGTGACGTCTCGGAAGATGATGAAGAAGTGGCCAACTTCATCAAAAGACTGAACAAGGGAACCGACAGTAGGTATAGAGGTAAGCTTCCTTTAATTTTTTTTAATTGTGATGGTATTGGTCATTTTTCTAACAAATGTCCTCATAAGAAAAAGAGAAATGATGAAGGTTACTCAAAAGGAAAAAAAAACATATAAAGGCAAAAGAACTACAAAGAAAGTTTTCAAGAAAATCTTATGCACCAAAGATGACCTCTCATCATCAGATGAAGATGAAGTTAGTGACAATGAGACATGAAGAGTTCTATTCATGGCAGTAGAAGAATTTGATAAAGAAGACTCCGAAGAAGAATATGGAGAAGCCGAAGATGAATATGAAGAAATCGAAGAAGAAATTGAAGAGGAAGAAGTTGGCTACCGAGAAGAATTGATGTGTGCCATAGAAGTTATCAGAAGAGAAAGGAAGAAAAACAAGAAACTACAAGTGGAACTAGACAAGAAAGAAGACACTTAAGAACTAGAACAAAAGATCACAAATTTGAAGGTTCAAATAGAAGAAGATAAAATAATTGAAGAAGCACTCAAAGAACATCTAGAAGAAAATAACAATATCATCGGAAATTTGGAAGCAAATATTGTCACATTAAGAAATGATATTCAAAAGAAAAATATGTAAAATAGCTCAAAAGTTTTGGATGACATTATCAGCAGTGAAAAATCTCATCTTGACAAGTCCGGACTTGGATACAATCAGACAGAAAAGGGATCAAGCTCCAAAACAACAGAACAAGAAACATATCCAAAAAGCTATGAAGAAACAATCAAAGGGGATCGGAAGATATACAAGGAAGATTACAGGGACACTCCTCCATCGAGAAGATTCATATTTCAGAATCAACAACAAACGAATAGGCCTCAAGAAGAAGAAGGATTCATAAAAGCACCTCCTTTCAGAAGATGTTCAACTCCCAAGTATCAAACTATATTTTTTGGTTTATGTTATGCATGTAATAATTTTGGACATAAATATCTGAATTGCAGAGCTAACAACAGGAACATAAACAATTTGAAAGTCATACACAAAAAGGTTTTCCAAGAAGGCCTAGTGAAACACAGAGAATAAGTTACAACAAGTTTGAATCTTTGAGCATTGAAGTGGAATGTTACAAATGTAAAAACTTTGGACACATGGCCAAAGATTGAAGAATGACAGACCCTCCTAGAGAACTTCAACATAATAACAACAGTCACAGACAGGAACCTCAGAAAAGGACATGGATAAGAAAGTAGAATCAATATAGCAATGAAGAATTCACACTCGATCTACAAGCTAACCAGAAGAAATGTGTTTAGTATGTTGAAAGTGGTTGTTCAAAACATATGACAGATGATAGAGACAGGTTTCTTACATTAAGAAAGGAAAGAGATGGATCAGTCTCCTTCGGAAATGATGATTCAACTAAAATCATTGGAAAAGGCATAGTCAGAATTGGGAACAAGAATACAAAGGCAAAAAATGTTCTACTAGTAGAAGATATGAAACATAATCTTCTAAGTATGAGTCAAATGTGTGACCAAGGTCATAAATTTACTTTCAATTCACAAAAGTGAGAGATAAGAAAAGAAGGTTCAGGAAAATTGATTGCTATAGCTGCAAGAACTTCAAACAACATATATGTGTTAAGTGAAATTGGAAATGAAAAGTGTTGTCTAGGAAAGGAAGATGAAATTTGGCTATGGCACATAAGAATGGGTCACATACATTTTGATAACCTTTTCAAAGTCAGCAAAAGAGAATCAGTCAGAGAAATGTCCCAGATCACGAAACCACCAACACTTTATGCAAGCATTGTCAACAAGGAAAACAAACAAATACCAGGTTCAAATAAAAGGAGTATTCAACGATGAGACCACTGGAAATTGTGCACACTGATCTAGTTGGACCAACTACAACAAAGGGTTCAAAAGGCGAGAAATACTTTATGTTATTAGTTGATGATTATACAAGAATGACTGCATTTTTATTTCTCAAGAATAAGTCAGAAGCTTTTGAAAACTTTAAGATCTACAAGGAAATGGTTGAAAATGAAATGAATTCAAAAATCAAATTCTCGAGATCTGATAATGGAGGAGATTTCACTTCAAATGAATTTATGGACTACTGCAACAATCATGGAATAAAAAGTAAATTATGTGTTGCTAGGACACCTCAATAGAATGAAGTTGTTGAAAGAAAGAACAGGACAATATAGGAAATGGCTCGAACAATGCTAATGGATTCCAAATTGACAGATATATTTTGGACACAGGCAGTGCATACAACAATTCACATTCAAAACAGATTAATGCTCAAAAACAACATTGACAAAACTCCCTACGAGCTATGGAAAGGAAGACCAACAAATATGAAGCACTTCAGAGTTTTTGGAAGCAAATGCTACATCAAAAGAGAAGATGGCATAATGGGAAAGTTTGAATCTCGTGTGGACAAAGAAGTACTTGTTGGTTACTCAAGTACAAGAAAATCATACAAGTGTTACAATATGAGATTGAATAAAGTTGTGGAAAGCATCAACGTAACAATTAATGAAACAAGAAGACTAGAATCAAAGGAAGAAGAAAATGAATCAATGGAACAACCTTTCAAAAAGGAAGCAGAAGATGAAAAATAAGTAGAAGAGGAAGATGAAGAGAATTTGACAGAATCATAAGAGCAAGTTCAACAAGTTTCTCCAAAGACACCTAGCAGACGAATACAGAAGAATCATCCTTCAGATCAAATTATCAGAAACAAAGATGCGGGAGTTGAGACTAGAAGAAGAATCTGTTCACTAAAACAAACACACCTAGCAGTCTTATCTACAATTGAACCAAACTGTTTTGAAGAAACCAACAAGGATGAATTTTGGAATAAGGTCATGGATGAAGAATTGGATCAAATAGAGAAAAATGACACTTGGGAATTGGTTCCAAGACCAAAGAATAAGAATGTGATCGACACAAAATGGGTTTTCAAGAATAAATTGAATGAAGATGGATAGGTTACAAGGAACAAAGCTAGTTTGGTATGTAAAGTATATGCACAGATTGAAGAAATCGAATTTGAAGAGACATTTGCCCCAGTTGCCAAAACGAAAGCAATATGTTTGCTTTTAGCTCATGCATGCTCCAAAAATATTAAAGTGTATCAGATGGATGTAAAATCAACTTTTATAAATGAGGAACTTGAAGAAGAAGTCTACATTGAACAACCAAAAGGATTTCAGTTGTTAGAGAATGCAGAATATGTGTGCAAATTAAAGAAGGCCTTGTATGGTCTAAAACATACTCCTAGAACATGGTACTCTAGACTGGATAAATATATACAATAGGCAGGGTTCAGAAAAGGAAGTGCAAACAACAACCTCTACATCAAGGTAAGTCAAGGTAATATTTTATTAATTGAAGTTTATGTCGATGATATTATTTTTGGTAGTGATGATGACAGGTTAAGCCAGAAATTTGCAAAGGATATGCAGAATGAATTTGAAATGTCATTACTTGGAGAACTATCCTTCTTTCTGAGACTTCAGATATGTCAAAGCAACCAAGGAATTTTTATCTCTCAAACCAAGTATATCAGAGAAATGTTAAATAGGTTCGGAATGGAAGATTGCAAACCAGTTGTCACTCCCATGCAAACCAGTTGAAAGTTAAGCAAAGATGATGATTCAAAGTCTACATATCAAAGGAAATACAGGTCAATGATTAGCAACCTACTATATGTGACATCATCCAGACGAGATGTAATGCAGGTAGTTGGACAGGTGGCACGATTTCAAGCAGCACCAAAGGAATCACATGTATTATAAGTGAAGAGAATTTTTAGATATCTCAAAGGAACAAAAGAGTTTGGATTATGGTATCCAAAATGAAAGGATCTATCTCTTATTGCCTACACAGATGCAGATTGGGCAGGTTGTATCGATGACCGATGAAGCACCAGTGGAGCAACGTTCTACTTGGGTGAGTGTTTAGTATCATGGCTAAGAAAGAAAAAATCATCAATATCTCTATCTACAGCCGAGGCATAGTATATTGCAGCAACAACATGTTGTACACATGTTTGTTGGATGAAACAAACTTTGACAGATATACAGGTTGAGTATGATGAGCCCATTCCAATCTATTGTGATAATACAAGTGCCATCAGTATATCAAAGAACCGAGTGGTGCACTCCAAGACAAAGAACATTCCAATCAAGTATCACTTTCTACGGGAACAAGTTGCAGAAAAGAACATCATATATGAGTATGTGGGCACAAAAGAACAAGTGGCAGACATTTTTACAAAACCACTTCCACGGGAAGCCTTTGAGTATCTTCGCCAGAGACTCGGAGTTATTTCTACTCCAAAATGAATGATTTTGAATGCTTATCTTATATGTATTATATGTACACGAGGAAGCACCATAAAGAGGACAATTCAATTAGGGGGATCAGCCCCGGATGGAAAGATACCTTTTCCATTGATGACAAAGGGGGAGATATTCATCAGATGCAGAGGACATAGGCATGGTTCTAGGGGGAGAAATGGTCACATATATGCAGAGGACAGAGGCATATTTCCAGGGGGAGCATGAGTGATATGAATTCAGTATTGCATGACATAACTTCAGTTTTTCTTCAGAGTGTTGTCATCAATGCCAAAGGGGGGAGATTGTTGATTAAGGTTGGTTGTCATTGATGCCAACCCTTGAAGAAAGCCCAGTAGAAAAAAGGTTTGGGTAATGGACCCAAGCTTTTTTTATGTAAATATGACTCATGGTTGATAATAAGTAGAAATGGATGAACTCCAATGTGGTCCCCTTATGGTGAAATCCCTCACGGGAAGACGCTTTGCGGATTGAGTTATCCTAGAAGTATGGTTAGAGAACCCATGCTTATATTTGTAATAATGAGATGAAGGTAAGTGAATTTTTTAGTGAAACTATCCTATATGGATAGTGCTTGTCATTCCATTTCCGGTGGTATGTGGAACTTCAGATAACTCCTCACAGTTAGAGAGTTATGGCCATGAGAAGTTGGAGAACCCAGGTTTGGGTAATGGACCCAAGTTTGTTTGATGGATAATGGTATGAGCTTTGATATATTTTCAGGTAATAATATTCTATATGTATAGTACATTTCATTACATTTCTGGTGGTATGTGGAACGTCACATAACTCCTCACGGTTTGAGAGTTATGGCCTTACGAAGTTGGAGGACCCTCATATGTCATCTAGAAGCCCCAAAAGGTCAAAGTAGTCAAAGTGGTTTAAGAGATTTTAG
>ML844235.1:39854-65786 GCA_009831015.1 Picea engelmannii | reverse complement strand
AAGTAGAACCTTCTAAGAAGTCCTCTTACATTTATTATATCTAACTACCCATTTATTATATCTAACTACCATAGTGGGCCTTATTTAATAATATAGTGGACCTAGTCCACCTTACATTGAATGGCCTCCACTATTATTACTATGGGTCCTATGGGCCTCCACTACTACCTCTCTAGCTACCTAAAATTCCATCCCCCTTATGAAAGCATTGTCCTCAACACTTGATGTACAACCATATACCAGGGCCCCATGGATAATTGTGAACCATAATGCTGAAGAAGACTGGAGAACCAAGGTCCCATGTATAAAGGAAAGACATCATGTTTAAGTAGTCCAACCACCATTGTAATCTTGGGTCCCATGTCCAAGTGCTCATGTGAACTCCCCATGGAAGATTTTGGAACCCAATAACCAACTCAAAATGATGCTCCAAAGACTAACATCTGTCATGTGGATCCAAATTAGAAGATCCATCCACATAGTGGAAAAGGGTCGTAGTAGAAACTGGAAGGAATAATACCACTATAGAATATGCAGGATGGACACTGGTAATAATCATTGGCTCTTGATTTGTCACATTGATGCTCTCTACAGAAGGTGGATTAGAGTTATCAAATAAAATATGAAAGTGGTTCTCATCCCATAAATGACAACTATCCATATACCAATCATCGCAATCGGCCTCCAAATCATACCAAACACATATTTCTTGATTATATTCATCCCCGATGTCCACCATAAGAAATCTCTCCTGCATGTTATCCAATGA
This sequence comes from Picea engelmannii, assembly GCA_009831015.1. Classification (NCBI taxonomy): domain Eukaryota; kingdom Viridiplantae; phylum Streptophyta; class Pinopsida; order Pinales; family Pinaceae; genus Picea; species Picea engelmannii. Next base: position 65,017 of record ML844235.1, on the reverse strand, counting down.
ATTTTGAATACTACGAAAACTATCATTGAGGTAGTTTGTGAGGCCATCCAATATGTCATACAATTGGGATTTGAATGCTTCAGTAATTTATAGAATTTATTTGAGGGTTTGAGAGGAAATAGCTATCTGATCACCCTATGAAATATTTGGTCCCACGGCTGTCATGAAAAAACCCAAAAAATAGAACAATAAGTTACGGCAGAAAATTGCAGTTTTTTCCGAAAAAACCCTGAAAAACTGTTGAATTTAAAATGCTCATAACTTCACTTCCCGAACTCCGTTTCGGCTGATTTGTTTTTTGAAATTGGGTTAAATTGTGAGAGGAAATCATATATGTAATTTTTTGGGGCAAATTCCGCCTCCAGCTGCTACATAAATAAAATAAAAATGTGTGTTGTCGTTCGTGGAAAAAACCCCGAAAATTGCAGATTTTAAAACTTCAATATCTTGACTTCTCGGACTTTGTTTCAAACGATTTTTTTTTTCAACTTGGGTGATTTTCTGAGAGGAACTCAGATATACAACCTATTTCTGCAAATTTTGTACAAAAATATACCTAAATTTTCTGGAATGTCACGGCCCTCTTTTTTCTTCTTCGAAAAAAAAATATTCAAAAATAAAAAATATTTTCTCACAATGTCTACCAAGGAAAGTGCTCTGATACCACTTGTTAAGTATCTATATCATATCTTAAAATATACTTCAATAATACCAAGAATAAACCATAAACCATTCACCATAACATGAACACAATAATATAAAGAAAACCCTTGAGGTAGGGCAACACCATACAATGGATCATATTATGGAAGGGATCCACTTTTGTTCACTTGCCTCTTCGAGGGGGCATCCTCCTATTGAGCTACCGCTCCAAATACAGTAATTCTCTTCATGTCCCATTACATCTCCTGGACCTCTTTATATAGTGCTACCATCACCTAAGAACATTCTAGAGGAGTAATCTTCTAGAAGTAGAACCTTCTAAGAATTCCTCTTACATTTATTATATCTAACTACCACAATGGGCCTTATTTAATAATATAGTGGACCTAGTCCACCTTACATTGAATGGCCTCCACTATTATCACTATGGGCCCTCTGGGCCCCCACTACTACCTCTCTAGCTACCTAACAATGACAACCCTGGCTGAAACTTTCTCCTTGCGGCATTTTCTGAGCATCTTGCAGGCCAAAAATTTTGTGGCCATTCTTGTCACAATGTCACCAATCCGCTTGATAATGATTTTGTGTGTCCTCCTTTCAGTTCTGTATTTCTTTTTCATCTCCTCGACTAGTGTTTTCTCCTCTCTTTTTTCCTCAAGGAACTGTGCGATATCCATTCCCCATGATGGCAGCCCTGTGATGTGCACCATGAGCTCTATGTATATTGAGACGAGCTTGTCCAGCGATAGATCTCTGCCATGTGTGACTGCCATCAATTGTTTGATGTAACTATTTTTATATTGGCCTCTACCAAAGTGTAGTAGGTCCAACAGACCTAAAATCACATTTTTTCCAGTCTTGTTGCCCACTGGACTAGTTGATGAATTGGTTCCCCAAAGGGATCTACACCCACAGTCTATAGGTAGACTTGGTTAGAGAACTCCAGGAAATTTTTCGTGTCTGTTACATCATGGTCTGAGTACCTTGATTTTTCTACATAGCCTAACAAAATTTCTTTTACTCGTACCCCTTCTGGTATGCGCAACAAAACAATTGTTGCGGCGGGTTGTCTGCGCGGTGACCTAGGTACCTTATACTTGTCCTTTCATGGTGGTGGTTGACTCTAGGTTCCAGCCTCCATTGGTCGTTCTTCGACATACTGTTTTGGTCGACTAGTGACATCCTCCACTACTCCCTCCTCTGGGTGTTCTGACACGGTTGTATGTGACTCTTCTAGCTTGGTTGTTTCTTCCTGATTTGGAGCCGTCCTGTTGACTCTTGAGGCTTCTATGGGGTTTTTTGGTTGCACTTGGCTTCCTGCATCTTCATTCTGTTAGCCCTGACCCTCTTCTGGCCTATCGATGTCCATGCCCATAGGTGCTATCTGTTGGGTTTCTTCTACCATGAGTGTTGGGATTCCTGGTGTTGTATCCGGTGTTGGGATTTCATCCACATTGATGACTTCTGGTGGTGGAGATGGTTGTTGTTCACTTCCTTGCGATTGTGTTTGTGCTCTGGTCCTAATTCTGGGTTGTCTGAAAGTCTAGCTCGGTTCTCCTTGTTTAGGTGGTGCCATAGTGGTAAAAACTTGTCGTTCGTTGATTTCAATAGCCTCTGCAAACTTCACTCCCTGATGTGTCTGCTTTATTGCTCTGTGCCTTTTCCAATTTCACAATAAGATTTTTGCTCCCGCGTCCTTGCTTTGTATGGGAATCTTTTGAATCATGTTGAAGACGTTACCTCTCTTATGGATTCAATGAACTGTCGGTCCCTTTGTACTTTCCATTAATTTCCCTTTCTGTCTCCAGTTGGTGCAATTAATGTGGCATCACATCAATCGTTTTCGACATTCAATTCCACTAGCTTTCGTCACTTAGCGCTTCTTTTTCTGTCTCCATCTTTCTCGCTTGTTTTCATGTTAAACTGACCGTTGGCATTTTATTCTTCGGGCTTCTATTCCCGAGTGTGCGTGCTCCTTCTCCTTTCGGCGCACTGTACCTCTGTTGGTACCATTTGATATCCCGCTTCTTCTTTTTTCTACTGCGCGGTGTCTTTCAAGTTGCGGGTGGTCGACTGTCCTTGTATATTTTCAGTCAGCTCCCATTGATCATTCCTTTGAGTTTGGTGCCTCGTAAGTCCTTCAATTGTACAACTCCCCTATCTGTGACAGTTGTTATTTCATATGGTCCTAACCAGTGCATTCTGAGTTTTCCTGGGTGTTGAATGGATTTACTGTTATACATCAACACTAAGTCTCCTTCCTTGAAAGTTTTCTTCTTGATATGTCTGTCATGCCAAGCTTTGTCCCTTGATTTTTGAACTTGTTGGTGGAACCCTGCTAGGATCCTATCTTCCTCCATGATCATCAATTCATTCAGTCTGTCCTGTACTGTGCCTCGTTCTGTCATGTTCGTAATCGTTGCTACGCACAGACTGGGTACCATAAATTCTAATGGCACCACTGCTTCTTGTCCATATACTAGTCTGAATGGTGTGTGTCCTGTCAACTTCTTGCATGTAGTCCTGTATGCCCACAATAATTTTGGTATTTTTAGGTCCCAGTCATCCCTGTTAACATTACAGATCTTTGTCAGTGCATTTTCCAGGATTTTGTTAAATGCTTCTACTATTTTGTTTGCTTGTGGATGATATGGTGTACGCTTTTGATGATGGACTTCAAATTCCTCATCCATAGCCTTAATAGTTTTGTTAATGAAGTGAGTGCCTTGGTCGCTCATCAAAATCCTTGGGCAACTAAATCTAGTGATCACTTGTTCAAATAGGAAATGTGTTGTTGTTTCTGTGTTGCAATCTTTGACTAGTGTTGCTTTTGCCCATCTTGTCAGATATTTTGTCGTGGTGATAATGTACCTTGCTCCTATCCTCTTTGATGGTGGGTTAATTGGTCCCACAAAGTCTATTGCCCATTTTTCAAACACCTACAATGTTACCTGTGGTCGTAATGGAATCTAGTCCCTTCTATTGTGTTTATCAACCCTCTGACAACACGTCACATCTCTGGCGGTACTCTTTTGAGTCTATGTGAATGGTTGGTCACCATAGTCCTGTGCGCAATACCTTCTGCGCAGTATCTTTTCCTGCATAATTTTCTCCTGCTATTCCTTCGTGGGATTCTGCTAGAATTATTGGTCTTTCATGTTCTAGCACATATCTTCTCAAGATGTTATTTGCGCCCATTTTGTATAAGTGTCTTGCAATCAGCTGATAGTCTGCAACCCAGACAACCTGGTTTTTCTTTTGCGCGGTGTTATATTCTTGTGGCATAGTACCTATACTCAAGTACTGGATGATTTCTGCAAAGTATTCATAAGCAATCTGGACTGAAAATAAATGTGTGTCTGAAAAGTTGTCCTTTAGACTTGTAGGTTCCTCCCTGTTCGTGACCCTTGATAGGTGGTCAGGTCCTACATTCAATTTCCCTGGCTTGACTATTACTTCAAAATCAAATTCTTGAAACAATAGTAACCATTGACATATTCTCCCCCCTAACACTAGCTTGTTGACTAGGTATTTAAGGGCTAAGTGATTTGTGAACATCTTAAAATATTTTCCCAGTAAGTAATGTCTAAACTTCTGCAGTGCGTAAACCATAACTAGGCATTCCCTCTCTGTAGTGTTATAGTTATGCTCTGATTCTGATAGTTTTCTGCTCGCGAATGTTATAAGATGATCCAAATATCCTGCTCCTGGCTACACCAAAATATCTCCAAGTGTTATGGTTGATGCATCTACATGTATGTGGAAGGTCTTCTCCCAGTCTGGGAATACTAGTATTGGCGTTGTTACCATCTTTTCTTTCAGCGTATCCAGACTGTGTTGACAATCTTCATTCCACTGAAATTTTGTATCTTTCCTTAACAACTTCTCCATTGGCGCGATGATTTGCGCGTACCCTTTGATAAAATTTTGGTAGTATCCGGTGTGTCCCAATGTCGCTCTTAGTTGACAGACTGTTTTTGGTGGTGGAAAGTTAACAATTACTGCAATCTTTGTAGGATCTACTAGTAAGCCTTGCTTCCATACTATATGGCCCAATAGTATCTCAAACGGTGTTATGAAGATACACTTCTTGATGTTTAATGATATCTGGCACTACCTGCATATTTCTAACATCAGTTGCAAGACCTCTACATGGTCTTTCAACAAACTATAGATTGTCCAATCATTCAAGTATACCTCTAGAAACTGGTGGATAAATTCCTTAAATGCAACGATGACTACTCTGGAAAATATTGTTGGTGCATTCTTCAGTCCAAATAGCATGAATGTGTACTGGTAGGATCCCCATTATGTAGCAAATGTGGTCTTGTATATGTCTTCCTGTGCTATCTTGATCTGGTGGTAGCATGAGAATCCATCAACAAATGAGTAAACTTTGTGTCCTCCCACGTTCTCCAACACTTCATCTATGAAAGGTGTAGGGAACGGGTCATGTAGGCATACATCGTTCAACTTCATCAATTCGACACATATTCTTATCCCGCCTTGTTTTTTCTCCTGAACTGCTATTAGGCTTATCCATTCTGATTCTTCCACAGGTTCTATGATTTCTACTTAGAGCAACTTGTCAATATCAGCTTTGAATTTTTTCTTATATATCGGATTTATTCTGTATGGTCATTATTTGATCGGTCTCACCTTATCTCTAACTGGTATATTCATTTCTCCTAGGTTTCCCGCTATGCCCTTCATTTCTGTAAACATTGTGGGGAATAGATCATTGTACTCACGCAATAACTCTGTTAATGTTTCTATTGGTTGCTCATCCTAGTAGTCTCTAATGCTGGCCATTTTGGGATTCTCAATTGTCCCAATGTTGACTTTCTTCACCTTGATCGGTGCAGCAATTACTTCTGATTATATAGGTGGACCTTCCACTTATCTTTCTCCTTTCGGTTCCTCGATCTGAATATCACGTGGATCGTCTTCATCCAGTGCTTCTTCCTACACATGGTAGCATGACAACAGTTCTTTCATTGTATGTATGTTCCGTTGTTGTTCTTATGTTATGAGTTCAACTTCTGGTTCCTTAATGAATATCACAACTCTTATCTGCTTAAGTGTTGCATCTATGTTGGGGTTCTCATGCTCGAATGAGAAAGTGACTGTAAAATTTTGTTTCAATACTTTCCAGCTCGAAGTTCCTCTGCGCAGTTCCTGGTCTGTATACCAGTTTGCTAGTATGCCTTCTATGGTATGTTCGAAATGATGAGGCCATTCCTCTGGGGGTGTCATTTTCCACAGCACTATGCACGTCTCCAAGTGTTCCACTGTTTCCCCTTGTCCATCGTACTTATGTTGTTGTTTGCTTCTCTGTGTTGCACCAAACCTTATGCGTAGTAACCACTTGCATTGGTACCAATCCTTGATTGTTTCTTTGTGTGCGCCCCACCATATTGCAAGTGTGGTTTTGAGTGCTATGTCGAGTGCTAAGAGTCTTTGATTTTATAACACGTCATCTTCATAACATGTCAAGAATGATTCTAGATCGTTTACCCTATGGAAACTAGGTGGTTCCATTATCTCCGTACCTACCCATCTTACTGCGCAGTCTACTCTTGCGCATCTTCTTGTGGAAACTTCATGTAGCCTCTGTTGCCAGTTTTCTAAACCTGTTTCTGAGTCTTTCACACATGAAGTAATGCTCTGCCAACTGAGTATCCCATCTGCAATTGGGTTTACGTAATCCTCATCGCCTGCAGTTGTTTTGTACAACTGGTTGATTTCCTCCAAGTCCAAGCAAGTAGTCTCTACGAATCTCTCCCCTTCTAATGGGTCTAATGGTGCAATGACCCTATATTCTCCTGACTCAAATGTCATTTTTCGTGTCTTTAAATTGATTATGGCCTGGTTATCAAATGCCCAATCCAAGATGAACAATGTTGAATATGGTGTTGTGTCGTCCACTATTTCAATCACTTCGAAGTCTTCTTTAGTGTGCACTCCATCCAGGTCTACTGTTACTCCTTTTAGTCTGCCAATTGGTAGAACTTTGTGTTGGTTTGCTAGTTTCATTTGAACAGGTGAATATCCTAATGTGGGCTCTCCCATACATTGCCACGTCTTCTTGGGTAATACATTGACTTCAGATCCTAGATCCAGTATGATATCTCCCATGTTGAAATCTATGATGTTGGCATTCAGCCTGAACTCCCTTCTTGTTCTTCGCCTTGTATGTAGGTGATTGACTGTTTTTTGTTCTAGCTTTCCTTCTGTCTCTATGCTACATCCTTCTAATATATTTTGCAATATTTTGACAAAGGATGGATCATTCAATATTTTTACGCATGATTACAAAAATACTTTGATTGTACTTACTTATCCCAGGGGTTGCGTTTCCTTGGTATGATCCAGCGATGGAGGCATCTCGTACTCTGGTAATTCCTTGCTCTGTTGCGCAGTTGAATTTGACGCGGTATCTTGCTTCAGAAATTATTGTCTGGCTTGTTTAAATTTTCCATTCCCGTTTTGCGTGTCGAACTGTTTCCTTGGTTTGACATTCTTCTTCACCCACTAGTGATGTACTGGCTCTTGATGAACTGTGTCATTACCTATTTTAGCTCCTCCGCGCATAACTATGTTGATGTTCCATCCTTCATCCCTTGCTTCGGCTGAAATCCATTGAACATTCTGGTTGTTCTGATTCCTCTTTTTCTGGATCTTCCCTAGTAACGTAGGACATTCTTCTGTGTCATGATCCGATGCGCGACAATACATACAAGTCGCTGGTGGAAGTGGAAATTCTCTTGCATAATGTCACGGTTGTTGACAATTGTGACATACCACTGGTCCTCTACCTCTTCTGAAGCCTCCTCTTGCTCATCCTACCCCTCTATAGCCAGCTCGATCTCCTCTCGGCGCGTTATACGGAGGTGCCTAATTGTACTGCGTGGTATTGTACTGAGGTTGCGCTGTGTTGTACCGTGGCTACGCGATATTATATGGTTGTTGCACAATATTATATTGTTGATGCGTAGTGTTGTATGGGGATGGTACTTGGTTAAACTGAGGTGCGGATTGTCCAATCATCATTTCTGCTTGCACCCTATATGCATATGATGTCCTCTCTCTCATCAAGTCCATAGTTCTACAGTCTTTGTCATCATGGCCCACTGACTTGCAAAAGTTGCAATATGAACTCTTTGGGACCGTATGGTATTTATGCATCATTAGGTAGTGATATGGATTGTGGCCCAGTTTCTTACAAATTTCGCACCATAGTCCTCCTGTTGGTAATGGATTTGACATTCATTTTTCCATATATTGTGTGAATGTTGGACATTTGTTCTTATGGTGTCCTTTCGTCTTGCAAGTGGTACACCGAACAACTTCTCATTTTTCCTTACTTTTGTTCTAGTTTAGATGGAACATTAAATTCTTCAAATCCTCCTTCAACTCTTTGATGGTTGGATCCGTCTTCTGATATTGGTTTTATTCCAGTTGCAGTGCTGCCTGCAGAGCCTTTGCCTGCATCTAAAACTTTTGTTGTCACAGTGGATATTTCAAGTGTGGTAGTAGTGAATTGACAAACATGTGCCTATGATGCATATCTGTCATGAGATATTTCAACTTTCCTTTCATTCGCTTGAATATCTGGTCAATCTCCGATACAAATTCCCCTGTTTTATGTCTAATTTCTATCATCTCGTTCATGTATTGGTCCTCTGAACTTGGCTTATGAAACTCATTTATCAACAACTTCTTGATGTCCGCAATTGTTCTGGTTGTCCCTGGTGGATTGTTTGTCGATAAACTCATATACCAATCCAATGTGTGATCCCTTAGTGTAATCGCTAGTTATGAAAGTTTAGTACCTTCATCTGTGATCTATTTTGCTTCCCAGATCTTCTCACAGATAAAAAAAGTGTTTTTCCGGGTCCTCCGATGCTTCTCCTTTGAACTCTAGTAACCTGATGGTGGGATTGTGTCTGAGCATCCTAAATGTTGAACTACTACCTCCGTGCGGTGTATATACTTGACTAGTGCTTCCTGAATTGGCTCCTCCAATTGTTGTTCCTTGTGTAGATGTACTTCTTGTTGTCTTTCTTCTCCCAAAATCCGGTTGTCTAAACAGTGGTGTTCTTTTTGGTGTATTAGTCGCACATGGGTTTATGGGTTCCACACTGACATTAATATGGATAGGATTGTCACCTTCTCCTCCTGCTATTGGACCTCTTGTCTTCCTCTCATATGTTGCACGCAGGATTTTCTCAATCTACTCCACCGCTTGGAGATCCTCTACCTCTTCTTCATCACTTGCCAAGCCTTCCCTCACAACTACGACTCTCTTCTTTGTGTTCCCCTTGTATTGATAGGGTACTCCACTGCCCATCTTTCCAGCTGTCACTATGATCCGCTTGATCTGGTCATCGTCCATCATGATTTGGTCCAAGGGTTCCTCCTTCTTTCCTTTATCCATTTCTCCTCTTTCTATCAGTGCTTCCCCCCTTCCCCAATGCACGCAAGGAAGTTTAGTTGTTTGAATCCATTGTCATTACACCTTTGTTGTATAGAATTATCTTAATAGAAGTATACAATGATCGAATATACATTCCTCGAGGTCCTCGTAGAAACTCTTGCTCCGTTGAGTTGTATGACTTTGTGGTATCTACTGCAAATTCTGTTATAAAGCCTGCTACAATACTATCGAGCCAAAAATCTATTGCGCGGGTGAATTTTATGTTCACCTGCTGTAATTGCTCAATCTGAACTGGGGTCCACTCTAACTGTCGGATCCGGTTTGTTGCATGATTATCCTTCAACCTAAATATCCACTTCTACAATAAGTTTGGGAAATCACATAAAAATACTTCACGCAGATCAATAAACACATACTTCTCAAGATATTTGTGTGGTGTTATTCTAGGGTTTCTGTTATCTTCCTGCGCAAACTCCAACTCCATTGTCTTCAGCCAACTCTCGATCTATGCTTCCATTGGATTCGATGGTCTCAACATCCCCTTCTAGCGACGCATTTTCAACTTCTTGTCATCTGATTTAGTATTCCCTTGACCTGCCTTCCGCAGATCTTACGTTTCTTTTAACAGATTTTCAACAGATCCCATCTACTCAATCTTATACTATTCCAACCGACGAAAACAAAACCATTTGTTGGTTTATTATCTGAGTTTATATATTTAACATGATTGACCCAGGTTTCATGTCTATTGGGGTTCCAACAAATCCTCTAAAACTATTGGCCCTCCTGGTGAACTAGAAGGAAACGCAACGCACCGAGTGCATTGTGCAGTCTCACCCAAGATAGTCTTAATGGGTGACTGCAATATTCAAGTGTTTGCATTCCAGGATTGAGTGGATATCTGAGAAGTGTGTGTTGAGAGTTATATTTAAATTATTAAAGCAATATACTATCATTCACGATTATGCATGGAATATAATCAACTCATTCATTCATCATGCTAATATCTACTTAGAAACAGTAAAGAAACACATGCATTGACTCACTTAACACAAGTTTTATTGTGGTTCACCCCCTCCTGGGCTACGTCCACAAAGATATGGATCTTAAGCTCTTCTATTATGGCAGTTCTAAAACTACAACGTCGCACACTTTACAACTCCTCTCATTCAAGTAGAGATCTATTATGAGGCAGACTAGATCGCACCAGGCTCCTCAGCCTATGATCTAACCCTCAATATCTACCCTTTTGTCTCTCTACAACTGAACAGATTACAAAACTGGGTCGTATGACAAAATCATTACAACTAGCTATCAAAATAGGACTCCTCTCTTCTATTGTCTCTTCATATTACAACTACTGCCTTCTATATCTCTCTCTAGCTCTTTCTATGAGACCTAGGTATCTATAGTTATACGTTTATGTCGCATCAACCATTACAATGTATTATAAAAACCCTAACCCTAACGTCATTAGGTATTACATGCATGCACGCATGCTTCTCTTCCTTGCAGTTGTCGCTTTCCTCGTGCATGCCTTCCTCCCCAAAATAGCCTTTCTTTCTGCTTTGGCTTGCTTCCAACAATGGTCCTTTCTTCTACTCTTCTATATTTTCCTTTGTGAGTTCTACTAGCCTATTCCCACTTTGAGTGGGATAATTTTTCTTATGCATGCTTTTAGTTGGATAATTGGACTGTGCACTCTTTCCCAAATTCTTATACCAAGGTGATTTAAATACTTTCTTTTTAAATCTGGCCTTATCCTTCCTTTTCCATTCCTTGTGAGGCTCATGCCTATGCTTTGATTGCTCATAGAAATACTTATCTTTTTGAATGGTATCATTGAGTGCCTTGGGTTCATCGAATTCAATTCCATCCTGAAAGGACTGTGCCAATCCACTAAGAAAGTGTTGCATCTTTACCTTTTCATCTTTGATGTATGGGACATACCTCAATAGTTCTATGAATCGTTTGGCATAATCATCCATAGTGAATTGCCCCAAATTATGTTCATGGAACTCCCTGCTATTTCCATCATAGTATCTCTACGACATATATGCCTTCTTGAAACACTTCTTAAACTACTTCCAGTTCAGCTTCCCTTCATTTATCCTTTTAACCTTCTTAAGGTCTTCCCACCATATGTAATCACCTCCATTTAAGTTAAATATGACCACTCTCGCCTTCATGTTTCCTGAGTAGTTATGCACTTGGAAATATTTCTTCAATCCTGGCAGCCCTGCCTCTGCTTCCTCAACCTTCTTGGTTTCTCCATCAAATGTGGGTGATTTTTACTTCTTTAATTCCTCAGATAGGGAACTCTTGGAGAATCTCCTCCTCCTTTTCTTATGGGTACTTTAACTAGTCCCATTACTAGAAAATATTTTGGAAGTAGTTTTCCTCTTACTGGAGGAATCTGTTGAAGAGTCTTCACCAAATGTGTCCCTCTTGGAATTCTTGTGCCTTTTCCTTGAGGGACTTTTTCCGGTGTTTTTGAGTGTTGTCCCATTCTTTTGGATTTTTGAAGGGATTTGTCGCATCTTGGATTGATATATTCATGCATTGCTAGCAGCTAGCCCTTACTACAATTGTTGTTGTTGTTGTTGTTGTTGTTGTTGTTTTAAGGTTTTATTGTTAATCTCAGACAGGATTTGAAGCATTACCACATTCAATTATGCATGCTTCTCTTTTTCTCTAATGAGATTCTCATTATCATCCCAGTAGTTCCAAAGTTTATCATTTAGATTTCTCGCTATCTCTTCTAAGTCTGGAGGAGTTTCTAAATTCCTCCTCTCATCTAAAACCAAGACTCTGCACCTGTTTCCATTCACACTCAAAATTTGTTTTTAGTGTACATCAACATAGTTAAATTTCCTGTAGGACTCATTCTAGTTCAAGGCAAGGAAAAATACATAATTTTTCTGCAGTACAATTCTAAAAATAAATCCATGGTCCTTCTTTTCAAGGAATCTTGTGTAGTTGATATGCAATATTTTAATGTAGAAAATTTCAACATGCTCATCATAGCCTTTACATATGAATCTTTGTGGTCGAACTCTATCCCATTCAAGTCTATTGTTTAAACCACTGCTCTGATACCACCCTATGACACACCTGACCCCCTAAGTTTCATTAGGCTAGTGGGACGTACAAAATCTTCACAACATCACTTTTCCTATCCATCACTCTATCTCTGATCTTATAGGTCAATTACACTCCTCAGTAGCTTTCCAATGAATACCTTTATGCTCAATTCTAAGCTCTGGACATAAGGTTATGATCCTTTAAATATATCAAGTAATTATCCTTAAGATAGCATCACCATGTCCACATGGAATCCACGTGGACCCACTCCACTTGTGTCAACTGACGTCATCCAATCCATGGGGCATCCACATGGACATATATCACTCATTTTAGTCAATGTGGCTTCTCCCTTTTTAACATGGCCGATGGGGGATTGCCCCAAAAGCATTGATGGTGAAATAAATCGAAGTCATCGAAGAACAACAATAAGGAGTTGATGACTGATGGATTGGTCAGCCATGTCATCGAGGGTCTCAATGAACCTACACCAAATCTTCGACATCGATGGGTCAACTAAGTCAACACATAGATTGGATAGATCCAGTTTTTCTTCGATGTGCATGAAAACTCCAATCTACCAATCCGATGGACCATAATTCAAATTGCCACCGCACGTGTTATTCCACATCAACGTCCATGTGCAATACTACATCAACAATTTTTCCAGGATTCATGCCATGCCAACATACACATTTCATGCCATGTTGATCTAACTACCATGTGTTGAGTACGACTTGACCACGTCACCCTCTTCTCTTTCCTTCTTCGTTGTCAATCGAGGATTACTTTTGCACTTTGGAAAATCTAACGCACACGTTCAACCGCCGATGTAATAAAATATCGACCTGAAAACTGTTGATGACCGATCGGGGAAAAATGTTGATGGGTACTAAAAATCCATCGTTAATGAACCAATCAATCGATAGATGTGAAAATGGAACAAATCTCAAAGAGAATGAACGGTCTGTCTTCATTGAGATCGTGGATGAATGGTTGAAACTAAACCTTAACACTTAGTCGATTTCCTTTCTTTTTCCCCATTAATTTATTAAAGACTTATGAATCTGGTTAATGCCTTCTTGGTAACTCATACAATGGAAGCGATGTGGGGACAAATTGATCCATGCACCAACGAGACTCATAGCTTGTGTTCCATCAAACTTGAGACAATCAACTCAGTTTTAGTATGTCCTTACAAAATCAAATACATGACGAATAATACTCTGGAGGCTTACTCTTGAGCTTCAATGTATGAAGCATACACCGAAATCATCATAATTTATCCTAACTGTTGTCAATTACAATATCAATCATTCAACAAATAAGCTCACAGAGCTCCATCTCAGAGAAAATCAAGGGATTGATATTCAAGGGATTGAGATTCAAGGGAAAATTCATAGTTCCACAACTCATCATACACATATTTATTCAACCCTCCACAAGAAGTAAGCTTATAACTCTCCAAATACACACAACTCATCATACACATATTTATTCAACCCTCCACAAGAAGTAAGCTTATAACTCTCCACACATAGTTCCTACGACACTCGGGATTTAAATTATGAGCTACAGGAGGTCTATAACAGACTTCCAAGAGAAATTTAACTAGTAAGGGAGGGTACTATACATACAGTACATAGAACATATAAGATCATGGACATACATACAATCAATCCTCCTTTTTATTAGAAACTAGGATTTCCTCATACATCCCAAGCAATTCAAGCTTATAAATTTAACTCATAAGAAAATGTGCATGTAGGTTAATAGAGCATCCACTCATACAAGGTTAATCTTCCGAAGAACAAAATATCATAAAACTTCAATTACATACATGCATTCCATTTTTTAGAAATTTCTGCACATAACTATAGAATTGCGTAAATTGTAATGCATACATACTTACAAATCATACTAAGATGTCAATGAGAGACTTATCTGTCAAAACTGCTGACTAGGAAACTAACCGAGGGTGAGCGTTTTTCCACCCAACCATAGGCTCTTCTGCACTGATATCTTCTACAGTAGGCCACCCCTGTGCTAGGCCATGATACCACCAAGGAAACTCAGATTCTCTCAGGGAAATTTATAAATTTGAAGTCCACTCTCCTTCACAGGAAACCAAACAATAGGAATCCCCCCTTACCCACCAAGCCTAGGGCCTCCATGAATCTCTCATATTCCTTTTTTAGTCAGTTATCTCAGCACAAGGGAGTCCCTTCACCGCCTTTGTAGTACCTCAATGACCTCCCCTCTCAATTTTTTTTCCTCACCCAGACTACATAAAATTCGCACCCCCTCTATGCTCAGGTCGATTCTGGGATTTCTCTTCCAAAATTCAACAGTGATTGGACTCTCTCCAAAATTCTCTTCCATGTATGTTCATGTTCCTTCCTCTGCTCCCATAACTCTCTCTCTCTCTCTCTCTCTCTCTTTGCATCTCCCTTTTCCTTTTTTCTTTCTTCCTCAAGAAGGTTCTCAATTTTCAAACACTCATGGGTAAATCATGGAGATCAAGGTGGGTACCTGTTGTAACCCGGTTGGCATTCTTCAATTGTCCTGTCCATTTCTCCATACTTTCATTATCGTGGGTGGTTGGCTACTCAACTACTAACCCCCTTCATTAACTGAATCTTGGGAAAATGGAGAGAGAGAGAGAATTTAGAAATTGACTTTTAGAAATTAGGCACAAATGGTTCTTTGGTGAAGGTTAACTTTTGGTAGGCAAGACAATCCCCTAGCACCCTCACCAGTTTCTACTCATGGTATCATGGACATTACTAGTGCTCCACCCTTTATTTAGTTGTTCAATGAGCCTTTCATTAATTAAACAAAATAAATTTACATTATTTGTAATTGTTTGTTCAAGTCTCAAATGGACAAATGTCTTTTTCACGACTCCCGATGACACTAAGATATAATTATAATTACATATCGAGGGAAAATGGGGTGTTACAGAAATAAATCGAGATATTATTGTATTGTTAGTCTTTGTTTCACTCTGAATGCGCTTTGAGCAGGCTTCGACCTTCTGTGTATGGAAATGTATCTGAATGACTTTGAGATTAACGAATGAAGCATGAAGCACCTTTATTACTATATATTATGGGTTCTAGTTTGAATGCATGTCCATTATATATTATTATGGGAAACACTCATAAGGATGTTATGAATGAATGTGAAATGATTGCATGGTTCCAAGTTCAATGTTTCATGTATATATTATTCCTTCATCTTTTTCACAAACCTATGGGCTCTATGATTCTCATGGTGTCTCGAGTGAGAACTTCTTCAGTGAATATGTCGACGCCTATGGGGTGTTTGTTGGTAAATCATTTCGAAACCTGGGTCTGAAACCTCGAGCCAACATGTACCTTATTCTCTGGTGAAAAATAAAGTTGGAAAGCTTAATCACAAAGCAACTCAATTGTCTAGAAACTAAAAATATTGAACAATGAATGCAATTCACTCAAACACATGGGAAAATGGATTTTTTTTCACCAATTCGACAATTCTTGGTGACAGGCAAAGCCTTCCAAAAATGAAACATCCTAAGGAACACCAAATGATTAGAGGAGAAACAAAATTAGTGTATAAGGACCATTTGTTTTGGTCAATTTGGTAATTATTGGCGATAATAAAAGGTCAATGAAAATAGACCATTTTCAACAACACCAATCAAATAGAGACTAAACACAAGGAACAATTGGCATAAACATGGACCAAAGAATATAATTAAATGGAAACATAGACAAACATCGAAAGTCAAATTAGTACAATCAGCACCGACATGAAACCAAAAAAGAGACCAAAACAAACCAGTATCCAAGTACCAGATACATGTACCAAGATGGAGAAGGGACCAAGATATGTGAATGAAAAGGCCCAAAACCATGTGAATCCTACATGAAGAAGCACTTGCAAGAGAAAAATGATAAATGAACAAAGGACAAGCCAAAACAATGTGGAAGTTTGAATCAACACCAACATGGGAACATAATATAAACCAAACAAAACCAAAATTCAAGAAAAAATTACACCCACAAAGAGGGAGGAAAGGCCATGATATGTGAATACGAAATTGCTCAAATCCTCACTCATTTTGTCTTCAATGACCCCTACCACCCATTAATGCCAATAACAAACCCATTAATGCACCTTATAAGCACCACCAAGAGAATAACGCCAAACAAACAATAGCCAAGAAAACCCAAATTAGGAAGAGCATGGAAACAAAATAAAAACCAAACAAAATCAGGATCAAAGCATGCAATACACATATGAAGACAATATAGACAAGGTGATATAAAACATGGAATTGCCCAAACCCTAGGTGAAATAACAACTTGAGCCCTACCACCACCACCAAGAATACAATGCCAAACGAACAAAGGCCAAGTCAAAGAAACATGGAAACCAAACAAAACTAGGATCCAAGCACTAAGACATAGCAAAGGCCAAGATATCCAATTACACACACTCCCAAAGTTACATTCAACAACTTGTGCCACACATTAATGTCAATGATAAGTGCATTAATGCACTCTATTATCACCTTCATTTGCTTATATTTTTGCACATTTTCATCCATCCATCCTAACAAGTAAAAACTATATTAGTCTTGTAAAAACCCTCAAACCAACCACAATAAAACACATATATCATGTAGTAAAATCAACTAAGTTTTAATATATTTTTAAACTTAAAAAAAAAACCTAGGTGAATTATATTGCCTTCAATAGGAACTAATAATAAGCTTTAATGAAAACTAAATTAATCCATAGTAGTCCATCCTTAGAGCAAAATTAGTAACTACTAATAAATACTAACAATAGGTGTTATATATTAATGAGTTTGATGGGGATGGGTTAGTTCGAGTGATTGAGAGTTGTGACTTATAAGCAAGAGGTGTCCCTCACCATATATATTGTAGAGATTGTTGGGTCTCACTCAATGTCTCTCTCCCTTACTATCCTCATAATAAAATTAAATACTTAGATAAAAAATTGAAATTTAAAAACCTTAAATCAAAAAACAATTTTTTTTTTTTTTTTAAGCCAATGCTTCAATCCCTCTTAACATAGGATATTAACATTTAAAATTTATAATATTTATCATCCAATCAAATATACTTAAAATTGATATGTTTTGAAATGATTTATATCATATAAATATCTCTATCTTTTGATATGTCAATTGACACGGTATTTATGATGGCCTTGAATACTTATCAACACTCAACCATATGATATATACAATTACCTACACAATTCAACATAGCTTTGGGTCCACAATAATTATCCTCACCAGTCTATTCCATGTTCAGAGGTGACTAAAGCTGATGAGCTCGGTTGCATATTGATGAGGTGGGTGGAAGTTGAGGAAATATTGATGGCAAATGGCTGAGCTCTGTTGCATATTGGTGAGATGGGTGGCAGTTGAGGAAATATTGATTGCAAATTTATTGATATCGAGATTGAATACTGGTTTTGGGTTGGTGATATGAAAACGAGGTCTATGACACGATCAAGACACGCCAAGAAGAGAGACATCGTTGGTACTCAAATCATTGAATGAAAGATAACTACTTTGACTGAGATGACATGGTGTTGATTGATATTTACAGTTAACGTTGTTTTTTATTTTTTGTGATTGTACATCAACCAATAAACATTATTCTCTATTTACATTAACTGTATTAAATATGATTGCGAGCAATATACAATTTGCTATATAATATTGAATGCTGCAGTAGACAATATATATATGGTCGGATTAAATGATGCTGTCAGCAGTATATACATAGTCGAATATATCTCGACATATATATCAAGGTGATCCTACAGTGTATATACACTCATGGAGTAGCATTCAATATTGTTCAGCAAGCTGTATATTGCTGGCTAAATATAATAATATGGCTAGAACTGCAAAATAGATGATACAAAATTATAACAAAGTTTATGAATTCTGCATTGCAGTGGCGTACACTATACATGTACAACAAATATACATTTAACAATATCTTTTTGAATTTATTTATATATTTAGAAATGTAATTTAAACAATAAAAATACATTTAACAATTTAAATCTATTTATATATTCAGAAATGTAATTTAAACAATAATTTTTTATTTCACCTAAATTTCTATCATCAAATTTGAAGAAAAATACCAAAACATAAAACGTTTTGACAAAGCTTATATTTTTCAACAGACACGTTTAACAACCATTCCAGTTTCACGTTCAACAACCATTCCAGTTTCACATTTCGACGACAATTATATTCAAATATAGCTGACACAATTTTCCATCCAGTAACGTACCACAACAATTCCAGTTTTACAGTATGAGATTAATAAGAAGAACGTGCTACAGTTATGAATATGCCAATGTGACAGTGGACGAAGCTGGCCCGAGCCTGTGAAGGATTCTGATCATTCGTACAAGATTTCTATGTATAGACTTATGTTCAGTTGACTTGGGACGTGCTCTGTGGTGAAGCTGAAGAGAATTTTAATTGAGTCCGAGTAAAACTGAACTAAATTGAGGACGACATATAGCCAAGAAAAAAGAGGTTGGGGTCTGCCAGTCGATGGTGCCTTGATGATGCCTTGTTGGAAAAGTTAAAGTTCATTTAATGTTTTATCACTTGGCTGCCAGTATATTTGGTAGAGTAGTAGTTTAAAAGTTTTATTTTTTGAGTTTTTTTTGGTAATTTTTTCTATTTGATTTTATTAAAAATTTGGTAATGAATGGTTGAATTTGTAGATTTGAGCAGTTAAGTTTGTATAATCCTAGTGATTTAGGGATTTTTCATCAAGCTGAATCCATTTATGCATTCACAAATGCAATTTAAATAACAACAAATAACGATTTTGTCTAAATTTACATTATCAAATTAATGCCAAAAAAATAAAAAAGTAAAACGTTTAACCAGATAATTTGAGTCAAAATCTGCCCGATATACTTGGTAAGTAATTTGAGTCAAAGTCTTAATTAATTAGAGTTAACTTTTGAGATGAAAGTGGAATCAAAATAATATGGCAATTGATCAATGTGATAATTTGAGTCAAAATCTTAATTAATTAGAGTTAACTTTTGGGATAAAAGTGGAATCAAAGTAATATGGCAATTGATCAATGTGAGTTTAGCATTTATCTAATCGTTGATTTAAATAATGTAAACACTTTTGTGATACTTTATAATAAAAAAATTGAGTCGAAGTACAAATCTTGTCCAAAATAAAACATATTAAAATTTTATGAATACAAGTCCAAAATCTCTCACTCTCACATATTTTGAGATAATTTTTTAAGAAGACATTAAAAATAAAAGAATCACAGTCTTAGTTCATAATGACATAGAGAAGGAGACTTTCAAGTCACATTGAGAAGACAGATTTTTCTACTCAAAGATGTGGAGTTGAATGCCAAAAAGTTAAATAGATCCTCCTACTCAAAGATGTGGAGCTGAATGCCAAAAAAATTATATGATGCAATGTAGGGAGTAGAAATTTTTTAATCACATTTAAATAAATTTTTTAAATAATATTTAAAATTTATTTAAATTAAAAAAAAATATTGTCTACTTTGTGTAATTTTATTGTTTAATATTTTAATCATCATAAAGAAAATTAAAACAATAACCACATATATTAGCATTTACACAGTGTTTGTAATGTTTTTAATGGAGAATTATGGGAAAGAAACTCTAGGTTTAAATAAAAATAGCTTTGCAATGCACCAAAATGATTAAGAATTTTTTTTATAGTGTGTGGCATTTTGAGTAAGTGACTCAAATCATTCCTTTCCTCAAGGCACTTCTTCTTCTCTTATGCAAACCATTTAGTTGTAACTCCTCAATTGACTATCTCATGATTAGTCAATCATTCAATCTCTCCTTCAAACCAACAAACTATGTTGCAATCCCTCAATCACTACCTTGTGAATTGTTCAATCCTCAAATCGATCCATTGAACCATCTGAAACCCTTGTATTATCTATGATTCACTTTTAAGTAGGTCTTCTACCAAGAATCAAATACAATTTATTCAAATGCCTCAGATCTTCAATTACGAAAATTCCAACAATAGTTCAACAACCTACTCTTTCATTTTGCCTTTTGTTACAAAATTGTATGAATCTTGGTAATTGTCAGCAATTGTCATGTCGACAAGCTCTCATCCCAACTACCACATCAAAAAATACTATGTTGACACTTGTACTTAATCATCTAACTACCCATCGACAATGCTCCATCAACAAGCATTCATCGTCCCATTTTTTGGTTAACAATTTTCTCTATTAGTCAATCATGCCTAGTCGACTATCTCCAGTGGAGTTTGTCTTAGTCGATTTTGCACTCAGGTGGAAAATAGAAGGTCAACTTTTGGTAGTCATAAATTTTGTGTATAAACATTGATTGGGGTGTTATTTGCATTATCAGAGAGATCTTGAGGAGATATACACGATGCAAGGTCTAAACTTTAAGAAGAAATAGTGCTCGAGGAGATATTTCCTTCATAAAATGTTGATTAAGCCCTAAACCAGGTTCTAAAAGTGAGGAACCTAGTTCTGCACCAAATTGTCTTAATTAGTCTAAACTGATATGAATGATCCTCAATTGTCTTGAACATTGTATGCAAGTATTTGAATGATCCATGAGGTTTGGAGGTTTTGAATGGTGGCCAAGATCAAGGTACGTCAACTATGTCTTTGTTGACAAGGCTCCAATCATTCAATCTCTTTGTCGACACCTATATTTCCACTTTGGTTTAGTTGGAAACATATCTTTCTACCTTACCCCTTGCAGATTTTATCATTGAGAGATTTCCTCCTCGAAGATTCAATTGAAAAGGAGTTGATAGTTCCTAAAAGGATCATTCTATGGTGTTTCCATATTTGAAGGGTTTCTTATATTGAAAAAAGTATTGAGCATTTCTGATATATTGTTTGTGATTCAATTTTAAGGATTAAGGATCATAACATCAATGAAAAAAACAATTCAACTTCCTATAAAGGTTCACCACCCACCTTTTCCCTTCAACTATAAAAATTTATTCATCTTGGTAATGTCAACAATTGTCCACTCGGCAAGCTCTCATTGCAATTTCCACATTAAAAAATACTCTATTCACAATGGTCCTTAATCCTCCAACTACCTCTCAAGAATGCACCATCAATAAGAATCCATTTTCTTATTATCTAATGGACAATGTTCTCCTCCAATTGATCTTTCCTAGTATTGGTGGACTCTATCATAGTTTATTTTACATTAGGGTGGAAAATATAAGGTCAACTTTCAATGGTCATAACTTTTTCATGTGAACTTCGATTAGGATGCTCTTTGCCTTATTGGAAATATCTCAATAAGATCTACACGATGCAAGGTATGAACCTCAAGAAGAGATAGTTCTCAAGGAGATATATCACTCATTAAAGGTTGTTTAGGCCTTGAATGGGCTATAGAAGTGGAACATTTTTTCTCCAAACTACTTGAATCTATTTGAACCCATCCAAATGATCCCCAATTGTCATGAATTCTTTGTACAAGTATCCAAACAATACACATGGTCTGGAGGTTGTGAATTGTGATCTAGAACAAGGTACATAACCATATATGTGTTGATAAGATTCTTGTCAATCAATCTATATATCAACAACCATCTCACCCCTTTGCTTTGGTCAAACATTTGGCCTTCTACCTCCCCTCAATGTTCTTCACTTTCTCCATCTCAGTCTTCCAATGGAATTAACACTTTGGGATCCAATTTCAAATCAATGATGTAATGACACAAAACTTTGTAATGTTTGTATCCTTCAAAGAAATAATTGTAAGCATAGTCCTTTGGGTCATGACCTCTCATGCTAATATGTAGACTGAGAATGCATAAAGAAAGTTGTTACAACTTGGAGTATAATCTTGCTATATAACAATTTAGAATATTCACTTAGAGGATGTAGTTATCAAGCACAATGAGTCAATTGAGGATAATGCACCAAAAAAAAGCATTGAATAATCAAATTCAAATAAGGGGGTTAAAGAGTTGAAGCCACATTAAACCTTGTATGTGAGTGTCTTCCTATCACACTAGCAGTTATTACAATCGATTTGATTATGTATTCTAGTACACATAATTGTTGCATAATAAAGATACTCCATTTTTTTTTACGATATTGTTGATTACATTACTTTGAGGACGAAATGAACAATTAAAGTTGAGGGAAATGTTGTGGGATTAGATCCCTTATTTCCTTCTATTCAAATTTGTAAGTTTCTTTTCAATAGAACATTACCATGAATTCATGATGGTTGAAATTGATGAAAACATATTAAAATTTTAATTATATATCATATTTAATCTCGGATTGTAAATACTAATGAAAAATCATATCTTCAAAGCAATAATGTCCCTACCCATTACATAGTTGTAAGTAATGGGTGTGGTAAATGATTGAATTATAGTAACAAACATGTATAGAAAACATCAAAAGTGATTATATATTAGGAGGTGAAAAATAAACAAAGTATGGTAGAGAATCAAAGGGGCATGGCAAAGTTGTGTATAAGTGTCATTGTCAAAGTTACTACATTTCACTTTGAAATGTTAATTAAAGGGAAATATTTTGTTTAGGAACATATGTTGATTTTGTTTAACACCAATGTAGATCCATCTTAATCATGAATCTATCAAGCACCAAGAGGGATCAAATCTCTCGAGGTGAAAACATTTTTATTGAAGGTCCTTGGATGGCATGGTGTGTGACACTGGATCGGTTTTTAGCTTGTGTACTTTTTCTCCCACTAAAACCACACATGATTCAGAGTGGCGAAGTCTGGCTCTCATGCATTTTTTTATCATGTAGTTTTAAATGTTATGGTTTGTAAATTGTTGTAGATATTCCACTGGGACAATTTGTCACAGAATATCTTACAAGTTTCTACAAACTCTTTTTAATGTAATGTTTTACTTGATGTTCAAATTTAATATTACTAGCTTAGTGCACAAAATATTGAAACAAGCTAAAACTAGAAATAAAAGAAGCTAAAACAAATACCACACCACCCACATAATGACACAATATGTACCTTGGGAAAATAAATATGGGGAAACCTAGTTGGAAGGTGAGAACTATGCCTTGCTCTTTTCTTCTCATATACGAAATGCAAATACAACAAAAGGTGAACTCACTATGGAGTTATTATTGACATTATGACTTGTATGACTACTACAAGGTCTTCAACTTCCTTTATTCTAGTCCAATATCCCACTTATGTGCTCTACTCAATTATGGAATAGTAATTAATACAACAAGAATGAGACCCCTTCCTTTCCTAGCAACCCAATATTTAATGTGTCCTAAAATTCATCTAAGGTTAGGGTTAGGGTTTTTGCATGCCTCAAATTCTGCTTAGGGTTAGATTTTTGACCCTCTATAATCTTCTTGAAAGTCCACATATGTGAGTGATTGACGATGATGTGGCATCTAATCGATACCATGGTGGTCAACTTGCTGGAGGGATAAATGCCTCATACAAACTTTGATTGAGGTGATCTTTGCACCATTAGAAAACTCTCAATGTGTAGAACAATGTCGAGTATTATTTCTACAAAGTGTTGATTGTAGAAATGATCATTTATTGCCTCAAACGAGCTTTAGAAGTCTCAAGACCCTAAATGACCAAAATAGGATCTACCCCTAAAATGGGTCCTACAAGCCTTTAGCTCTAGTTTTTCCACCCAAAATGTACCAAAATAGATAACAAATTATATAGTCATCAATTTCAAATCATGTTAGAAAGAATATATTATAACGTAAGAATACTTGTGTAGAGCCTTATAATAGTGCAGTTTGCCAACTCTTTCATGATAGAGTACTTATAAGTTTCTTGCAATCATTACTAAATAGACATAATTGACGAGAATACCATTTTAGAAGAGTGGGGCACATAAAATCCAAGTGTAAGACCCCATATTTCTATAAATGCACTATATATTTGTTGCAGTTCCATAACATTTCAACAATTTGATGTCTTATTAATTATGACATGCAAATCCAAGATCAGGGAGGTTGGGGATTGTCCAATAAGGACTCAGATGAACCAAAGAAGTGAGAAGTATAGGATTATGTATCCATTGAATAATTTGAAATCACTTTCTTTTCCATCAAATGCCATAATTCCTTTGAGAACGTAGTCAAATAGAAATTTAGAAAACTTTCACAACACAAAAGGTCACGATGATCATGCTATATCCAATTATGACTAACATCATTTTCTACTGTCAATTCATCCCTTTTCAATCTGCAATAGTCACTGCAAAGCTTCTTGACTTTCTTCATTTATCTCAATATGCCCCATCCATTTTGCATTGGATGGGATGGGCTCATGGTTGAACATAGATGTATGTGCAAGAATGGCATAAGCATGAAGGATATCAAATATAACTTATTCATGGTCCAATTCCTATTCTAGTGTCACTTTGCCACATGTCTTCTTCCCATAGCTCATGGATATCACCATTACAAGATCTTAGCACCAAAAATACTACATTGACTACTTGATGGTGAGATCCTACTTCAATCACAACTCTACAATGGAGATAGCACGAGCTCCTTCTTGCTTCATCCTATGTTCCTTCCTTGAATCATTTCAATATTCCCATTTGCTCGTAAAGGGGGTATGCTTTAAGTAGGGCACGTCTCCTCATAAATAATAATGCTACACATTATATCACTAGATTTCTTACATGTCATGTGACAAGCATTATGCACAGTGTTGAAATTTTACATTCAAATTCTATTTTGGTAGGGGGACTTTGAACATTTTTTATGGCTTGTTTTGGAGAGAAAACCGTCAACCCTAACGTGCAGAAACATCGTCCAACTTATCAATCCAATTTTAAGGGTTACGCACCAATCTACCCGTCATTTCATTTTCTCCTTATTTATTTATATATATATATA
>ML844234.1:37965-49830 GCA_009831015.1 Picea engelmannii | reverse complement strand
GAAGTTGATGTACTAACTTGCCCAAACGGGGCCCACATGACTTTTGGCGCTTCATCTCCTAGGGTTAGGTTTTTGGATGTATATGACTTTTGGAATTCTCGTCTATTGTAAAAAGGCCTCTAGAGCCTCATTGTAATCATCTTATCACGAATGCGAGTAGCAGCTACATCTCTTCTTAGAGATAAGCTACCAGCGCCTTAGCTAGTTTATTTACATTCTGTTTGTAAGCATATTTAAGTCATTTGTTATTAATGAAATGAAGTCTTATTTCCGCTGCATCTCTGCGTTTATGTGTATTTATGTATTTCATTGTGTTCCTACATAAATCCAGATCAACTGGGCTGAAGAAGGGATGTTGGACATGTGGGGAGCCACACTACCAACGCGACTGTCTTGTGGAGAGACCGGAGCATCTGGATTAGTAGGACACACTACCGTGGGAGATATGGGAAAGTCCCATGGGATTCATGCAGTGGTGAATAACTTCCAAGCAGAGCATCAGTCGATTGTGCTCGAGATTACAGGTATCATCGCTGACCAGACCCTTAGTATTTTGATAGATCCCGATGCTACCAAGAGTTTCATTTCTGGTGCAACGCTAAAAAGGATTAAGGTAAAGGCAGTCGAACAAGACAAGTTTAGCTTCATAGAGATGGCTTCAGGAGCCAAGTAGAAGGTTGGAGGAAAGGTTAGGGGTTGTGTCCCTAACCTGGGAGAGTTTATCATGAGGATGAACCTGTACATCATGATCTTAGGATCTTATGATGTCGTGATTGGTATGGATTGGTTGGAATCGGATGAGGTGATACTCAACTGTAAGAAAAAATGGTTGAGCTTGGTTGATGACGAGGGACAGAGATGTGTGATTATAGGATAGAACCAGGGAGTTTCCCTGAGGTTCGTCTCTTCCTTACAGCTATGGAAGAGTATGCACAAGGGGTGCAAGTTTTATGCATTCATTGCTTTAAATGAGAAGGGAGTAGAAAAAGGTCTAGAACACCTTCCGATGGTGAGAGAGTTTGCGGACGTGTTTTCGTAGGAGATACCTATAGCAAGAACACCTTATCGGATGCCGACCCCAGAGTTACAAGAGTTGAAAATGAAACTGAAAGAGTTGTTGGACCTGGGACTGATACATCCTAGTGTGTCATTGTGGGGTGCACCAGTTATTTTCATATGAAAGAAGGAAAGATTGTGGAGGCTTTGCATTGACTAGTGTCAACTGAACAAGGCTATGGTGAAGAATCAATATCCATTGTTAAGAATTGATGACCTTTCGATGAAATGAAGGGTGCGATGGTGTTCTCCAAGATTGATTTGCGATAGGGGTATCACTAGTTGCGGATCAAGGAGGATGATGTCCCTAAGACCACCTTTAAGACGAGATTTGGACATTACATGCTTACTATTTTACAGTTTGGACTGACAAATGCCCCAGGGGTATTTGTGACTTTGATGAACGAGGTGTTCCACGAGTACTTGGACAAGTTCATCCAAGTGTTCATTGATGATATTTCGATTTACTCTCGTATGATGGAGGAGCATGAAGAGCACTTGTGCTTGGTACTAAAGTGTCTGCGAGAGCACAAATTGTATTGGAAATTGTCTAAATGCTCTTTTTATCAATCGAGGATTCACTACTTAGGGCATGTCATCTTCGGCGAAGGCATCATCGTGGATCCAGCCAAGGTCGAGGCTAATATGGAATCGCCTGCACTGACGAATGTCACATAAGTGCGTAGCTTTATGGGTTTAGCAGGACACTATCGACGATGTGTCGAGGGATTTTCGAAGATAGGAAATTCGATCACGGAATTGCAAGAGAAAAACAAGAAGTTTGTTTGGACCAAGAAATGCATGGAAGCATTTCGCAGGCTTAAGGAGTTGTTGACAAAAACGCTGATACTAAAGGTCCCTGACATGGACGCAAATTTCTTGGTATGCACAGACGCATCCAAGGAAAGCTTACGTGGATTCTTGATGCAAGACGAACGAGTGATTGCTTACTTTTCGAGGAAACTGAGAAGGCATGAGGAGAATTACGTGATGCACGATTTGGAGTTATTATCCATCGTATATGCCTTGAATTTTTAGAGACACTACCTTGTTGGATGAAAATTTGAAATAAAGACTGATCATTGTGGACTACAACACATTTTTATGCAAAGCGACCTGAACGCACAACAACAACGTTGGTCAGAATTTCTTAGTGAGTATGACTTTGAGATTACTTACATAAAGGGAACAGTGAACCGAGTGGCGGATGCTTTGAGTCGGAGGCCACACATCTTTTCGGTGTTGCCTCTTCAGATGAATCTACGTGAAAATATTCTAACTATACAGCGTGACGATGACTGGTACCAAGAGGTCGAGGGTTTTAGCAGACAAAACACAATGATGGTACCATGATTTGAGGGATTTTCATTTGATGGCGATGGTTTATTGAGGTTTAAAATTAGGATTTACGTACTGCCAAACGACAAGTTGAGGATGTTGATCCTAAGCGAGGCTCATAGAGCAGTTTACATGGCTCACCTGGGAGTCACGAAGATGAGGGAAGACTTTAAACACTTATTCTTCTGGAAGGGAATGAAGGCAGACATAGTCAATTATGTGGCCTGATGTCTAGAATGTTAGTAGGTAAAGGCTGAACATAGATACCCAACAGGATTACTACAACCACATGTTGTTCCGGAAATGAAATGGGAGGTTATTTCGATGGAATTTATTATTGGATTGCCACTGACGACAAGGAGACATGACTCGATTTTCGTAGTAGTAGACACTACGACAGAGAGTTCTCACTTTATTCCTATGCATATGACGTATCAGGCACCTGACATAGCTAGAGTTTTCATCAGTGAGTTTGTGAGGTTGCATGGTGTACCTAAGAGGATTATATCCTATCGAGAATCAATGTTTACTGGATGGTTTTGGACGAGTTTCCAAGAGGCCTTGGGAACCTGACTTAACTTTAGTACTTCGTATCACCCAGAGACTGACGGGAAGACCGAACGAACCAACCAAACCTTGGAAGACATGTTGTGCATGTATGTGATGGACCAACAAAAGTGTTGGGAATAATTCTTGCCACTACTAGAGTTCTCTTACAAGAACAATTACCAAATCACCATTAAGATGGGGCCTTTTGAGTTTCTTTACTGGCGACCGTGTCCGACGCCCTTGAATTGAGATCGGATTGAAGATAGGGTACTTGCGGGACCAAAAGTGATCCAATAAATGGAAGAGCAAATTCATACAATAAGACAAAGGATTAAATAAGTGCGGGATCGATAGAAGAGTTATGCCGATGCACACCGTGTCGACCGTAGTTACGAGATCGACGATAGAGTCTTCTTGCAGGTTAAACTGCACAAGAGTTCAATCAAGTTTGGGAAGGGATATAAAATCTCCCCTAGGTTCATGGGACCTTTAGAGATTATGGAGAGAAAGGGGCTCATGGCCTATCGAGTAGCCTTATTTGATTCCTTGAGGCGTATGCACGATGTTTTTCATGTATCTGTTTTGAGACATTATATTAGTGATCCTACACATGTTATTGACATGAGTTCCTTGCAGGTATCGAATGAGGGGGCACTCATGGTTGAGCTAGTCTGCATCTTAGATCATCACGTTTGACAATTACGATGTCAAATGGTAGATCATGTCAAATTCCAGTAGGACAATTATAGTCTGCACTCGATGACTTGGGAGGACGCATATGATATGCCCCGATAGTTTCCATTTTTGTTTGATAGATAGACATATGATACTAGGATACACTTATTTCGTCATTTATACTATGAAACTTTGGGACAAAGTTTAGACCAAGAGGGGTTGTATGTAACATCCCACTCTGGCACACTAAGGGAACTTATTCTTTGAGGACACTTGCTCACAAGTGATCCGGATTATTATGATGCATCATGGGTAGATGACATGTTGTTTTACTACATTGACATAGAAAAGTGCTATTGACTCAGTTTTTCTTAGTGTGCAGGGTTTTGGACCTTGAGGATGAAGAGGCATCGATTGAATCCCTTGGACTCCAGATTGAGTCAGGGAGTTTTCTATTGGGGTTTGATTGATTTACTGTGGTATTGGTACATTTGATTAGATGATATGATGTGGACATGTTATGCCATTATTTTTTGATGATCCAGGCTGACAATAGCTTACCAACTAGACTCACATATGGAGTAAAGCGGCCACACATGACTACCAGAGAGGTTGAGGGAAAGGTGTGGACAATAGCCCTAACATAGCCTACTAGCACTCCCACCATGGCTCGAACTATAGGTTAAGGATTACCTAGTTTGAGAGGACCCACAATGTCGTGAGGGCAGACTACAATAGTCATTCACGATGATTCTAAGGGCTGTGCAATAAGGAGGGGGTCTTATTCCTTAGAAATCCTTAGTCTCCCACAAGTTCACCTGGTGGAGTGTTGACTCCAGGGGTTATTGATGGCTACCAATCAGATAAGAGGCGAGTGGCACCCTTGGAGGACGTGGTGCATCTTGAAGGGCACATCGTGCAAAAGAAATAGTAGAGGTGAGTGGCACCCTTGGAGCATGTAGTGTGTCTTGAATGGCACTTCACGATGATGATGATAAAGGAACGAACCTAGATGGCCCTAAGACAAATATCTCATTAATAAATTTTAATACAACTTCCCTAATTAAAATGTCGCCAAGTTCAGAATCTCAGTCCTAAGTCTAAAACTTCATTAGGGGTAAAATTTTGTCTACCCTTAAGAAAATATCTTTATAAAAATAAAATAATAAAGTTTAAAATAAAAATAAAAAACCACTTAAKCAATAATTTTGGTCTTCATAAATTTTTAGGTAAAATGAAGGGAGTAAGAAATTAAATAAAATATGTAGATAAAATGTAAGGAAGAAATTAATTGTTTTAACTTTTGATAGTTTAAAAAGATACTAAATTAATAATAAAAGTAAAAGAGGTTAATTTGGACAACTGTCATTTGTAGTTCATTAAAAAGGGGAAAGAGGGAAATATAAAAATTAGAAAACTAGGGAATGAGGCAACATAAAAAGGGAAAGAGGGGAACTTATGGTAAAAAGAGGGAGCTCAACTTAGTAAAGAATCTACATTTAAAGAAGCTTCAAAATTGAACTAATTTAGAAATTTCATTTTAGGAAAAGCTTTTAAAACCTGTAAGGGAATATAGGGACACCTAGCGTAACATTACGTTAAATGTTAGCGTAACATTATGATGCATGAATAGTGACATGATTGTTTTAATAGTGGGAGTTGGGATTTCCCATCTCAGAGAGGAGTGGTAGCTCGTCCTTACAAGGTGAGATGGGAGGTAGATGTACCATCTGGATAGTGTGTGGCCCCTTTGCGGCTCGAGGGCCTAAGGGGGAAGCAGAGTATCCCTAGCATTGGTTGGGAGGTACCGGTGAGGTATCAACAGTCGGCAAGAGGGAGCGGCATGGAGCACGCGGACATCATCGAAGTGGGCAATAAGGAAAATATATTTTATGTGCATCTTAGGTCGCCATGTTGTTTTCACCGTTGCATGCGACATATTCTCCATCATGTTGCTACGCAGAGTATAATGTTTTTTTTACCCTTGTACACACGCACACACACAAAAAAATAAAAAATTGTACTTGTTATAAGAGGTTCGTCATCATAACGAGGAGAATTTTCACTCTGTCAATTCCATAAACCCTGATATAATTCGCCTTCAATGCTGACATTCTAATGCAATGGTGACATTCACATCTAAGACATTGAAATCGTTGTGTGTCAACTCAGAGGTAAATGTTGTCTACCTGACACACAGAGGTAATTGTTGTCTCTTGAATAATATGTATAACATAAATGATATTACCAATCCTTACAACACCATGTTTACACAGCCACCTAAAGGCTCGACTAAAACATAGTCACAAACACCACCAAAGAACCATCACAATCGTTGCCTAGACACAGTCATAATCGTTGTTATAAAATCATCGTAGATCAATTAAATTCGTTGCCTCCCAGTAATGATACCGTAATAATTCGTTCATTCAGCCATCCAATCAATTAATAAATTCATTGGCCACTATATATAAATTCACTGATATTAAAGTCCAACAAAAACGCAGTCTTTCAAGAAATTGGCTGTCAACTGACATCATAATTTCCCTGCCATTAAATGTTAAATACATTGCTATCATAAGGTATATAAATCACTCTGAATGTCCTTTACAAAATTTCCCAGACATTACAAACATGTCAACCCTTAAACGCTTGTGTCATCATAATAGAAGGTTGGGTTAAACATAAAAATAGTTGTTAGTAAAAGGACAATTCGCAGTCCCTAAATGTATAACAAGGCACAATTCTCAGGGAAAAGTCATGGTTTTAGGTAGTGTGAAATGCCAAGGATTGACTGGGTAATGATTAAATGATATGTATAGATAATGCTTAATAAACTGTCCAAATAATTTGATACTTATCAACTGAGAATAGAAATGTTTTATTGCCCAACTGTACTAACATGACAGGTGATTCACATTTTCTCCAAAAAGAAAATAGTCAAAGATCAACAAGAATCCAGGGCCAAATTGGCCTTCTTAACAGTTTAAATTGAAATGGAAATCGTTGGCTAGGTAGATAGAATCACAGGCCCCCAATTCGCCTCCAGGGATAGTTTAAATGACAATGAAATCAAATCACTGGCAGGTGTAAAAACGGGGGCTAAAAATTGACACCAACATTATCCAAATCCAGAGTACGAAATAAAATGTCGACTTAGAAGTTTAAGTTTTTTTTTTTTTTAGTTTCATTTTCCAAGATGCCCAACAATGCATATTTAAATTATATTCTTTTATGTTCCAAGATACCAGTACGATAAAAAAAATTGTAGACTGATATTATCCTTTCATTTCCAGGGTACCAATAAAAATTGCAGACTGAATTAAATCCTAGACTGAGATTAAATCCTTTCATTTCTAGGGTACCAATAAAAATTGCACATAACATTATGAGAACCGAAAGGATCCAATCAGCCAAGGACAACAACGGAGGTAGACGGGTAATAGGTTTGTTCTTCGTTCATCATCCTCGCATAGAAAAGAAGGGCGTTGAGATCCATAGGTCTATTAATGATGAAGCAATGACCGTACATCAAGCTCTTGGTTCACTACTCAGGTGAGGACTAATTAGATAGGGACGAAGGGAAACAACATGATGGTCTCAATCAAAACACCACAGGCGGTCAGGACATGCGGGGAAACGAAGGTCATGGGATACTAATCAATCAATCAGCTAGGCCATAAAAATTTTAGTCCTGTATCTAGACCACCAGTTTACCTTCCCAAAATAAACATGCAGATCCAAATCATAGATCCTACAACAATCTACCATATAAATGAAGAAAGTGTACCATTTCCTGATCCAGTGCTCCGAGTGGACGTCCTGCGTGCTCTGTGAAACTCCCACTTGCCGACCGACAAGACTTCACCGATACCTCCCATCCAATGCTTGTGGTAATCTTCTTCCCCCTTAGCCCCCTGTGCCGCAAAGGGGCCACACACACACTATCTAAATATTTCAATAGCTCCCATCTTGCCTCACAAGGCTGAGCTACCATTCTTCATCGAGTTGGGTATCCCAACTCCCACAAGTTAAGTCAGTCAAGTAGATATTTCTACAATGTAACGTTACACAAATAGAATCCCTGCCAACCTCCATCTCCTCCCTTCATTATATAGAGTTTTGTGGTTCCTTACTTTCCTAAAATCACGTTTAATTAAGTTTTTAAAATTTAATTCCTAAAAATTCCTCCCCATACAAGTGTCACCCATCCCCTTCATTCCTCCATAAATTAATTTCTTTAATTAATTAATTATCTTTATTTCCTTCACCCACCTAGTGTTACTCCTAGAATCACTCCTAGGTGTCCCCAAATTCTCTTACAGGTTTTAATGATTTTCCCCACTATTAATTTTCTATTTCAGTTTAAATTAGAAAGCTCTTAAATGGTAGATACTTTACTAAGTTTGACTTTCCACTTTTTTTCTCTTTCGTTTCCTTTTTCTTTTTGTGTTTCTCTCTTTTCCTAGTTTCCTAATATTTTAGATTTTCCCTCTTTCCCATTTTTATTTAGAACTCAAAAAGGCAGGTGTGGAAATTAACCATTTTTCCCTTTTCTTTTTTTAATTAATATATTTTAAATTATCATTAAATAATAAAACGATTAATTCCATTTTTAAATTTTAATCCCACAGTTTTTTTTTTTTTTATGAATCAATTAAATTTCTTACTCCCTTCATGTTACAAGATTTAACAAAGAGTATAATTATCATTTACGCCATTTTTTTTTTTTATAGATAGATAAAATTTTACCACTAGCATAATTTAGACTTAGACCTTAAATTTTCATACTGGGCGACATTTAATTAGGGAATTTATTTTTAAAAACTCTTAACACATCATTGGTTCTAAGGCCATTTAGGTTCATTCATTTATCATCAACAACACGACGTGCCCTTCAGGATGCACTAGGTGCTCCAAGGGTGCCACTCGCCTTAATATTTTTCCCTTGCCCGACGTGCCCTTCAAGACGCACTACGGGCTCCAAGGGTGCCACTCACCTCTCTCCATTTTTCTTGTGCAGCGTGCCCTTCAAGACTCACCATGTGCTCCAAGGGTGCCACTCGCCTCTTAACTGACTTGGTAGACATAAAAAACCCATGCATTCAATACACTGCTAAGTGAACTTGTGGGAGACTAAGGGCCTCTAAGGAATAGGGGCCCCACCTTATTGCACGCCCCTTAGAATCCTCATGAGTGACTGTCGCAGTCTTCCCTCACGACATCATGGGTCCTCTGGAACTAGGTAAACGTTAACCTGCAATTCGAGCCACGGCGGGAGTGCTAGTAGGCTGTGGTAAAGATGTTGTCCACACCTGTCCCTCAACATCTCTTGTAGTCGTGTGTGACCCCTTTACTCCACATGTGAGTTTAGTCGACAAGCCATCGTCAGCCTGCACCATCAACAAATCATTTCATAATATATCCATATCATATCATCTAATCAGATGCACTAATATCACAGTAAAACAATCAAACCCCAATGGTATGCTCCCTGACTCAATCGAGAGTCCAAGGGGTTCCATCGATGCCTCTGCCTCCTCGAGGTCCAAAATCTTGCACACTCAGTAAAACCAAGTCAACAACACCTGCCTATGTCAATGCAGTTAAACCATGTCATCAACCCATAATGCCTCATAATCAAAATCAAATGTCCTCTAACAATAAGATCACTCAGTGCACTAGAGCGGGACTTTGCATACACCCCCTCTTGGTATAAACTTCATCCCGAAGTTTCATAGTAAAAATGTCAAAATAAGTGTATCACCGTATCATAAATATATCTATCAAACAAAAATGGAAACTGCTAGCACATATCATATGCATCACCCCAGGTTGTTGAGTGCGAACTATAGTTGTCCCACCGGACCTTGACCCGATCTACTGTTCGATGTCGTAGTTGTCGAATGTGATGATCCAAGATGTTGATCATCTCAATCGTGAGCGTACCCTCATCCGACACCTGCAAGGTGCTCAAGTCAAACATGTGTAGGATCACTAATCATAAAGTCTCAAACAGAGACGTAAAATACATCATGCATACACCTCAAGAATCTGGCAAGGCTATTCATCAGGCCACATGCCTCTCTTTTCCAAAATATCGTAGTATCCTACAAACCTAGGATATAGTTTATACCCCTTTTTCCAAACTAGATCGAACTCTTATGCGGTTTCAGCTGCAAAAAGACTCGATCACCACAACGTAACTACAATCAACATGATGCGCATCATCATAACTCTTTTGATGATCCTATGCTTCCTTGATCCTTTGTCTCAAATTTTTCATTTAATATTCCAATTCTTGGATCACTTCCAGTCCCACCTAGACCATATCTTCAATTAGATCCCAAATCAAAGGCGCCCGACACTGTCACCCATAAATAATCTCGAAAGGTACCATCTTAATGGAACTTTTGTAACTATTTTTATAAGTGAATTCTACCGGTGGTAAGAATTCCTCCCAACGCTTCTGTTGGTCCATCACGTACGAGCGCATCATGTTCTCCAAGGTCTAGTTTGTTTGTTCGGTTTCCCTATCATCTCCGGGTGATCCACAATACTAAAGTTAAGTCAGGTTCCAAAGGCCTCTTGGAAACTTGCCCAAAATCGTCCAGTGAACACGGATCCTCGATTGGATATGATCCTCTTAGTCACGCCATGCATCCTCACAATCTCACCGATGAAAACTCTAGCTAGGTCAGGTGCCTGATACGTCGTATGCATAGAAATAAGGTGAGAATTCTTCGTCATATTGTCTACTACTATGAAAAAAAAGTCATGTCTCCTTTCCGTCAATGGAAAACCAACAATAAAATCCATCGAAATAACCTCCCATTTCGATTCTGGAATAGCATGTGGCTGTAGTAATCCTGTTGGGTGTCTATGTTTAGACTTCACCTGCTGACATTCTAGACATCTGGACACATAGTTGACTATATCTTCCTTCAATCCCTTCCAGAAGAATAAGGGTTTTAAGGTCTTCCCTCATCTTTGTGACTCTCGGGTGAGCAATGTAAATTTGTCTATGAGCCTTTGTCAGGATCAAGCTCCTCAACTCGTCGTTCGATGGTATGTAAATCCAATTTTTAAACATCAATAAACAATCATCATCAAACGAAAATCCTTCAAATCTTGGTACCATCATTGTATCTTGTCCGATAAAATCTTGGACCTCTTTGTACCAGTCATCATCATGTTGTAAAGTTAGAATATTTCCATGTAGATTCGTCTAAAGAGGAAACAACGAAAATATGCATGGTCTCCAACTCAATGCATCTGTCACTCTATTCACTATTCCTTTTATGCAAGAAATCTCGAAATTGTACATGCTAGGCAATTCCAGCCAATGTCGTTGTCACGCATTTAGGTCACTTGTGTATAAATGTGTTGTAGTCCATAGTGGTCTGTATTTATGATGCAGACGTCCACCCGCGCACGTCTGCTTCCACCAGGACCTTCTCTTTCCTTGGCCCGAAGAGATGAATTGCTCTTCAACTTCCTATCGGAATTTATCGACACCCACAGGATGCTCTACCGACGATCTCCCTTGGGTCTATCGGGAAATCGGACCTCGCTGGATCGCGAGTCCTTAAAACAATGGAATCGGGTCTCACCAATCCCTGAATCCTGATGGTCTTTCACCCACGGCTTCTTTACTTATTCCACTAACTCCTTTTCCACACGACCTGTCAGCCCACGAGACCAAGCCCCTTTTCTCTATCGAAACTTCGGAGTTCGTTAATTTGCAGTGTGAAGAATTCACGCGCCTGGGATCTCCAATGCCACCTGTCCCACTTTACTGCGCTCTGAGGGCCACATGCTAACCGATGGTTGTCACGATATTGCCTCTCACGTCCTCGCAAACTTTGGCACAAATATTTGCGGATCTAACTCGTGAACCCCCGAGCTCATGATATGTCGATTCCACCTATCCTCCACTGATGCAGGAGCATCACCAACTCATCAAGGAACATCGCCCAAGACAAGAGAGCCAGCATAGAAGACAACGAACAACTGGACAAGTCCTGCCGAAACTTTTTGAATTTTCATTCAAGAGGATGCGCCAATGTATAAATGCACCATTTATGGAAAGCTCTTTTGTATGATGTATCAGACCTTGAGCCATACGCTCTTGTCTGAAATAGATAATAGGAATTTATTAGATTTAATGCAGGTAGATAGGATTTTATTTCTAGATTAGACAGTTTTAGATGGAAGGAGGGAAAACGGATATAGACACCCTCACTT